>JAKWBJ010000536.1:0-230000 GCA_023159175.1 Wohlfahrtia magnifica
CTAGAGAACGGTTAGGAAGACAGTTTTTGAAATGTCTAAATGACTTGGTAGTCAATACAAATAATTAATTAATGAACTTACAAAATATATTCAATAAGCTCTGGAAATAGAGGTAAGAAAATTTTATACTGTTTTTAAGCAAAAAGCTTGCAATGGGTGTTCCTGCTATTGCCCGTTTTGTTAACAAAAGCTGCAATTATAGATTTAATTAATTATACTTTGAAATTAATGGGCACTAACGACTCAAATTTTTTATGGATAGCGTCATTACTATTTCTCACACATATCTAAATAAAAAATTTGCATGTGAAATCTTGCACAGAATATTTTCTTTAAATATTGTCTCTTCCGCTTCGCCTATTAATCGTTGTTCTATGCTCCACTTACGACATATTTTACTTTTTTTTGATTAAATAATTTTCATCTTTCGCAATCAGCAGGGAGCTTAGCACTCCCCATAGTTCCAACATTAAAAAAAGCGGTCACAACTAGTGGACAATATTTACAATGGTATAAATTCCTCACCTAAATGCCTAAGATTATGAATAGAGCCACTGTTGATATACAAGAAATAATAGTGTTGATATTAATAAAATATGAACACAAAATAACCGAAATGTAAGCTCTTATTTTCATATACATATGTGGTTGATTTTTTATTAAAGATGGTCGGTTTTTATATTATTATTAATATTAAAATAAGTAAAGAAAATATACAATTTTATTTCAACAGCATGCCCCTTTGCGACCTCAGTAGATTTTTCATGCCCAGTTAGTACTTCTGCTATCTTTAGTCCAAATTCAAAAGCGGTTCCTGGTCCACGACTCGTTATCAAGTTTCCATCTTGTACAACGGATTGTTCTTCAATATATCTAAAAACAAAAAGAAAAACAATTTCGCATTAAAAAGTTCAAGAAGAATATCGATGTGGACATGCTTATAATTGTTTTCCAATTGCGATTTCATAGATGGATATGATGTCAAAGATTTTCCACCGAAAAATGTTATGAGCTGCCAATGCAGTCGGTGCTGCACAAATAGCAGCTACTATACGACCCTCGCTTTCTTGTTGCTTCAGTATTTCGCCAACAAGTGATGATTCTGCCATAGCTTTGGAACCTCCTAAACCACCTGGCAATATAACCACATCATATTTATTTGTCTTAGCGGCTTCCAAAGATGTGTCTGGTACAATCATTACGTCTCTAGAACACTTGATTGGATCATTACCGGTTAGACCCAGCAATGGTAACTTTTATCTGAAAAGTGACAGTATCTTAACCAATGACAACTCCGCATAATTCTAGTGATATTATAAATAAAATTTATAGACTAAAGTACTCGCACACTTTACACATTGCAAATTCTTCAAGCATTAAATAAAAAATTTTAAATGCAGTTTAATTTCAAATATACTTTTGTTTTATGAATTAAAAAAAAGTTTTAGCACATTTAAAACGTAGAAAATACTGAGGGGCAAAATATTCGTACGTATATATTTTTTAAACTTTCTAAAGATCTGTACTTAGGAGGTTCTTCGTAGCTTCAATGACGATCTACCTAGTCTTCTGGACATCGAATTTTTTGTAGCATCTGAAGACATCTCTTCCCAGGCCTCCTTCAAATTACTCTGAATATCATTCTTGCATCAACTTTCTTTTTAAAAGTGACTGATGTTAATCACATAAAAATATATTAAAAATAATACTGCATTTACATCTTTAAATGTACGGAAATAGAAAGCAGAGTTTGCGATCTAAATCTATTGAGGAACGATATATATGCCCACCGCTGTATGTACATATATGTATTGTATTTTGGCAAAAGTATTAAAACAAAAATAGCAAAAAAAAAATTTTTATATGTACATGTCTTTAGGTAAGAAACTGTGTCTTTAACTTACACCAGCTCTACGTAAAACATCAGCAGAAATAACAAACTCCATCTCTTCGGCGCCTGGTGCCAAAATAATTAATGCGGTTTTAGACATTTCACACAGATTGTGGTTAAATCGATGAGAAGCACAGAATCCAAGAAAATCTACCGGCTGTAAACCCAAACGAACTATATTTCTCAACGGCCCCAATGACCTTTGTAGATATAACATTTGACGTTGTTTGTCAGTCTGGTATCGTATTTTTGTTGTATTTTTCTTTGCTATGCAGCGGGTTGATGTTGGCAATGCGACTTAGCGTTTTTTTAAATAGCTGCCAACCCCTTGTAAACACCGCAGCGTTGCTCAGTGATGGTAGTTAAATAAAGTATTTTTGAAGTTACGGATGTGAAGAAAGCAAACTTTAAACAATTCTTTTTATTTAGTTTTTTCAAGATAGGCGAAATGTTAGCAATGAAGAAACAAGCCATGTGACCATTTTAAACAATTAATTAATAATCTTAGAATGCAAAAATTTGAGAAATAATAAATTAATATAAAAGACGAACATCTTAACCAAATTGTTCGAATGTCATAAAATCCTTTTCTGAAATAAGAAAGTTACAATTTGGTTAAAAATGGGGAGAGTGACCCTTCTAATAAGACTTTTGCCGAAACTTTTGGTAGGGGATTAATAGAGCACTGAAATTATTCGGCTGACTGTTTTTTATTTTTATTTAGTAAATATTTTCTTAATTGTCAATAGTTTTATTTAATTTATATCTAACTGGAGTAATCCCTCCCGCGTTGCTGGGAGCCTTTGTGTTGTATCTGCTTTTTGACTGATGTGAATAGATAAAGAATTTTTTAAATATTACCGTTCTCTACACATGCAAAATTCTATATTTCATTTAATGATGGTTTGTATTGACTGCCAATTTATTTAAACCATATTTAGAAACTTCAACTCTAACCATTCTCAAAATATACAAAAATCATTTAATTATTCAATTTCGTCCAAACTTCGCTTGATGATGTGTATTAACTAAGGTATTTATACCAAAAGAGCCGCTGTGGTATGGTAAATAAGATACCCTCCTACCAGCCAGAAGGTCATCGGTTAATACCAGGCCCAGACCATCTGGAAAAAAAAAAGTTTTTTAAACGGCGGTATCACCTTATAACATTTGCTGGTAACTGGTTATGAATATAAAAGCTATTAAAATCTTCTCTAATGCATTTGCTATTCGGAGCCGCGTTAAGCTGTAGGTCTTTTTCAATGAGTCTAAAAAAGAATCGGATGCAGCTAATTGACTGAGAGAAGTTCCCGTGTTCCTTCATGGAATGTTATGGGAATATATATATATATATATATATATATATATATATTATATATATATATATATATATATATATATACGTATATAATAGTGGAAGATTTCTGATCCAAAGATATAAAAAAAATCAATATTTACTTTACAAAATTATTTGAGCCAAATTTAGAGACTTTTACTATTATCGTTTTACAGATACATATAGACATATAAATACAAATTTTATATGGGAATGGCACCGTACAGTTGAACAATAGTGAAGCCACACACCAAACGAAAGCTTTTTACATATGACTTATATACAGAGAAATATTTAGAAATATTTTTTAACGCACATTAAGCTTAAATGCTGTAACAAATTTCGTTTTCAACTAAAACTTATGCAATACAAAGGGCTTCCCTCTAACGTCAATAACTCAAGAACCAATGGACCTGCAAAAAACGCATGTACATAAAAACCTAAGGGCTTACAAAATAAAATCGGTTGGCGTATTTCAGGGAACATCAGTTGCAACGGATTTTATAGTCTTCTTTTATATATAGATACTGTTTTTACATGATTTTTTGCATTATATCATTTGCAATGTAAATACAATCTACAAACAGACTCAGGTGTCAAACATTTTTTTTTATTTTAGACTATTTTTTTTTCTAGGATATCATTTGTATCTAACGTGTAGAAACAGGATTGGGTGTATTTTATTAATAATATAATTTATAATAATTTTTTAATTTGGCATTCAAAATTCTAAAAAAAGCGGCAAATATATGTTGCTTTGTTAAAAAATTAGTTGCTATAAAGGCAACATTACCTTATTCAATGTGCCTTCCCAGAAGTACAAAAGTTATTACAAATTCAAACTCATCCGATTGTATACTATTATGTCAATAAAAAAAATTGAAAAGTTTTAAGCATCCGATTCGGATTAGTCTTATTCCCAACCTATTGTATGTTTATTAGAAGCAAAAACAGAAAGCCATCGCACTATTGTTTGTTTTTTTTCTGCTATTTTGCCAATTGTTCTTTTTAATTCCAAATTAAAATGTTAAAAAGAAAAATGTTTTTGAAAGTGCAATTGGGTTAACCGTGTGAAAATATGGAGCAGTCTATATGGAATCGATTATGGCCTATAAGCTGGTTTTTCATTATTGAATTTTTCATAAATATATAAAATGGAAAATAAGTATTTGACAGTTAAAACTCATTCAACCTCCACTTACAGTGTTTGTACCATAGGACCCATCCAACTTTTCTTACAATGTCTGGTCAATCGGGCCCATCCGACTTCCCTTACAATGTTTGATCCACCGGACCCATCTGACGGCCTAGGGCCAACGTCTTATAAATGTATATAGGGATTGTATACAGGTTTTGGATGGGTCCTACTTACATTGGAGGATCGTAGATGGTATGTGGTAAAAAATTTTGCTGGGTTGATATGCAGTTTGATATTTCTCTCTTTGAGAGAAAGAAATACTTTTGTTCTAGCGAATCTCAGCTTGAAGCAGATGAAATTTAACAAGGTGTGCAAGATAAAAAATGCCCGTTAACTTATAGTTCTGAGAACTGTCAAAAGTAGTTGTGCTGACTCCATTTTGTGCAGGGTTGATATATAAAAGGTAGACAGTTTGCGTCAAGATTTGAATTTGAAAATTTTAAAGCAAAAATATATTATACTATAATAAATGAAATAAAAAGTGAAATTAAAAAAGAAGACAACAAATACCTAAATATAATAATAAATTATATAAAAAAAATTGATTTTTAATATATAAACACAATTAAAAACACATGTTCTCTTTGTAAAAAGAAGTATGCAAACAGAGTTGGTAATTCGTTCTTCGCACCTAAGTACGATAGATGCAGAGCGATATGAATAGAAGAGAATTCGCTATAAAAGAAAATTTTTCGATTTGGTGTGTCTTGGCTAAATTTAGTAAAAAATATGAACTGGAGGATTTTGATGTAGAAACTAAAAGAAACATACACGAAAAAAGATTGAAAAAAAATATACCATTTCTATACATTTATGGATAGGTCGTGCGAAAAAAATGACTATGAACACTTGACACCATGGCCCTTAAGCCAACAACATCGAAAAAAATTAAAAAAATTTTTTTTTGACTCATATATTTTTGACCAGATATACTGACAAAATTGGCTGAGAATCCCTGATAATGTGATAATTCAGTCAAATACGCTAAAAAATTACATAAAACAACATTTTATAACGATACGCGAACAAAAAATTCGAAATATAAAACATACACGAAAAAAAAAATTGAAAAAAAATATACCATTTGCGGTCGTGCGAAAAAAATGACTATGAATACTTGACATCATGAAAAAAAAAATACCATTGCTATACATTTATGGATAGGTCAATATGAAACATGTGGAAAAGCATTTTCAAATTTCCCATTTTATGCCAGGATAGTTTTTTAACATCAAATATAATCCGAGTTGGACAGTTTCAAAAGGGCATAATTTCCCCAAGAGAAGAAGAAATTTTAGTACCAGAGTAATTACACCATTTTAGTCGATTTAGTATTATTTAGACACAGATTTTTATTAGATATTTCCATATACATAAATTTTTTAGTACAAACTCGTATGTGCAAGTTAATATGTGAAGGACATCAAAGAAGAAACACAGAGTAGGCTAGGTTAGGTTAAGAAACGTAGTGCAGCCGCTCTCCACTCATAGATCAGAAGGTTCCAATGTGGAAAACCTTTATAAGAATAGAAAGAAAAACCAAGAAAAAGCGGAAAAAAGGTAAGTATAAAAAAAGAAAAGAAAAAGAGAAAGTAGGAAGAAGGGCATCATAAAAGAAAAAACCGGCGTTACCTAGTAAGCCAGCCTACACACGATATATAAACTTCCAGGTCACAGAACCTGGCTGACGCAATCTTACCTGGACCACTAAAAAAAGCCCTTGCCTAGCAAGCTGAGCTTGCGACTCTGGAGGGCCGACCAATGAAGGAGGATATGTTCCACTAAGCTTATACGCCACTATTTCCAGGAACCCAAGCAGTGCTGCTACACACATGCAGGAGTGACGTGAGGGTTCCCCTACACAGTGAAAACCAGCCTCGAGTTGACACAGCGCCCAGTTAGCGCCCTAATAGCAGCTTGACTGTCAAAATAGATGACCAGACTATCCTCCCAGCTTATTTTTCCTCTAGTTTAGTTTCCTATATAAGAAAACTCCTAAGTACTTGGCCTCATCAAATAGACTTAATGAAAACCCCGTTCAGTCTGGGTAGTTCAAACCTCTCCAATTTATGTTTCCTGTAGAAGAGAACTAACTCCGTCTGGGAAGGATTAGAATTACTACATCATCCGCGTAGCAAACCATCTTCCTCCCTTTAACCTAAAAACACCTGTGGTATTGATGCCATTGACCACAAGATTCCAGATAAAGGTTGAAATTATCTCTCAAGGCGTGCCGCTCCAAGTTCCAAGTGGATAATCCTACCTTGAGTACGCTGACTATTCACTCAACGAGGAAATCATGGACGCAAAAATCAATCAATGCCAAACAGGCATACCCTTAGAACTTCTGCAACATAACCGGAAAAATCCTATCCGGGCCTAAAGATTTATAAGACCCAAAGGGCTGAACCGCCCCATGTCACCTTCTCCAATGTCATATATCAGAATCCGGTAGTCAGTCATGGCCTTTAATAGTGTTGTCTAATATGTTGTAGGAATAGCATAATAGCATATACATTTCTTCATTAGGAATAGGAAGGATTAAAATTCAATTTTCATTTCAACTAAAAATTGTAATTACTACAAACAGGTAACTAAAGACCATATGCATGTCGTAATGACCAGAGTCTCTGGCGGGAATCGAACCCACGACCAACGAGCTGACAGACTAGCACACTACGTACTAGTCTATTGGGGCACCCACCCTTCCTAGTTGCCAGCGGCGAATACGTATAAATATACATTCTAATTGTTCTCACTGATATGTATAAACCTGAACCATTGTAATGTCAATTGCTATATCCGCGAGTAAGAAAAAAAAAACACATTTTAAAAGTTTTGTAATAAAAAACAAAACGAAATATAAATATAATAACATGTAGCCGTTAAAAGGGAAAGTGCCATCTTTACTAAAAAACTTTTGTTTGGAAAATTCAAATGAAAAATAAGATAATTAAAAGGCATACAATAATAAATTTAGTTTATTAGTATCGCTTTAAATCTTATCTCTGCAAAATCACATACGTAAGTGTATGTGTGGAGTAGTATATAGTATATGCAAACATACAGACATATGTACATATGTATTTATATCATCCGTATAAGTAAAATAAACTTGTACTTGCAATACCTAATTACATCTTTATTTTCAAAGCAAAATGCATCAAAAAAAATAGTATTAAAAATGTGTGAAAGTTTTTATGGGTTTCAAGTTAAAATGCAATCCATGACGGAACGTGTAAAATGAAAGAAAATCTGCAATTGAAAATGTTAATACTAAAGACAGTTTATGAATAACATGTAGCCGTTACTACACACATATACATGCATACATATATGTATGTGCATATGTGTATAATATTTAGGGTTACCAGATTTCCTTGATTTCGATTGACTTACATCAATTTTTACAGCTTGCCAAGTTTTAAAAAAATTATGGTTTGTCAAGATTTTTTAAATAACATTTTTAAAGATTTCCTTACAAAAAATTTGGTAAAAATTAGTGAATTTGGCAAATTTTAGTGAATTAATAACATAAAGCTTTTTAAGTGAATTTGTTTCCAAGTTTAGTTTATCTAAATAATTTATAATCAATGTTTTATAATAGGTGCCGTTTCGATCGGTAACGATTCACCATATTTGGGGTAAAGTAATTTTTAGATCAGTGTAGAAATTGTGAGCAAAAAACTGATCAAATTGCATTTTGTGGGAGTTTAAGGAAGTTCAATTTACACCATTAAGACAGTTCTGCAGGGATTGAAACAAATGTTAATCTGAATGTGCAAGGTCTATATGGTTATGTGGTGGATGCATGAAAACTGTACAGTTAAGCTCTCTCAGTTTCTGCTGGGTCATCAAAGATGTGTATTGTCTGTCGTTATCTTGATTAAACACAACACCTTTTATGTTGATTAATTCTGGCCGTTTTAATTGAATTGCTAACTTCAATCTTAATAATGTTTATAGCAGAGATCACAATCAATCGCTTGCCAGATTGTAGAAGCTAGTAATGACCAATTCCATTTCAATCCCATTAGAAAACGGATTCCCATCTTTCTACTATGGCTGCTTAGTTTATACGAAAACGGACTACCATCTTTCTACTACGGCTGTTTAATTTATACAAAAACGTGCTCCAATAATTCTTCTATGGTTGCCTAATTCACACAAAAACGTGCTCCTGTCTTTCTACTTTGGCTGGTTATGGTTGCTTAATTTATACTAAAACGAGCTCCCATCTTTCTACTATGGCTGCTTATGGTGCTAAATTTATACCAAAACGGGCTTCTATCTTTCTACAATGGCTGCTTAATTTATACTAAAACGGTCTACCATCTTTTTACTATGGTTGCTTAATTTATACCAAAACGAGCTCCCATCTTTCTACTATAGCTGCCATGGCTGCTTAATTTATACTAAATTGAGCTCCCGTCTTTCTACTATAGCTGCTTAATTTATATCGACACGGGCTCACATTTTACTAGTATGGGCTCTCTTGAGTGTTTAAAAGTCCCAATATATCAATCAATGCTTACTTATAGTCAATAATGCACAAGAATTCATATTTTTGACGTCGCAGCAATTTTGAACAAGAGCCTGTATGGAAAACAAAGCCTCACGAGTGCCCATAGCTTGTCTGAAACCAAATTGAGATGGATCGATATGTTCTTCTTATATTTTATAAAATTTTTCACGTATAACTCTTAAGAATATTTAAAAATGTGATTTTAGTAATTTTTTAAATTCAATTTTCCCAAATACATTCATACAATCAATTCAAAGCCTTCCTTTCTTATTATTTTCTACTCCTTTCTTTACTTCGAGAAAAAAAATACCAGTAGAAACCCTTTAATCCTGTTCAATTGTCTAAATTGTAACCAGAAGAACTCTTAACAATTTATTCAATTGCTGCGTTGCGCTGCTTTTAAATACACACTCAAAGAAAAACGTATTCATTGTGGTTAATGTCGCATACAGCATCATTACCTTTCTTGGTGTTAATCCTTGCTTTGTCACCGTCTGCGAAGCTTCACTTTAGTTCGTCTATAATCTTTTTCGCACATTATTGTTGTACCTGATCCACTTTTCATAGCCCGTAATCATTCAGACACGTCAATTAAGCTACAATGCTGAATGATACATTTGATATTGACCAGAGATATAAAATTTTAGAGCCATCTTACAACAATTTGTTACTAAAGATTTTCGAACGCCCAATATATTTTACTGTCAAGATTTTTTAAGTCAAGATATTTTTCTATAAATGTTATGAATTTTGTGATATTGAAACTGGTAACCCTAATAATACCGTAATCTATATACATACTTATGTATATAAAAATAAGTTGTCCTATCTTCGTTATTTAATAACTCGAGAGCCACTTAACCTACTTACAAATCAATGGATGGGTTGGAAACGTCTAATTTCTCTGATAGTCGTTTTTTTATCGTTAAAACAGTAACAGTAGGAGTTTCTAAATTAAGTCCAAATAGATTCGTAGTCAAAAAAAAAAAAAAAATAAATAAAAAATTCATCAGTTGGAAAATGGGTGAAATTGGATAAGTGGGAATAGTAACTCCCATACAAAGTAGATATTGATTTTAGTTTATCCTGAGAATGGTTAGAGTTAAATTTTCTAAATTTGGTCTAAATGACTTGGCAACCAATATAAAAAATTAGTTTCAAATCAATATGAAATTTTGCATGTGTGGAGAACGGTAAAAGTTAAAGCTTCATTATCTATTCACATCAGCCAAAAAACGGGCAACTCACAAAGGCTCCCAGTAACGCGGGAGAGGATACTCTAGTGTGTCACTAAAAAGCGCGATCCTCTAAAATTCTTCAAATATTATTAATTACTCAAAAATAAATAATTTTCAGTATGTACATAAGTATGTATAATTAATAACTTTTAAATTTTATATGGTTAAAAGTTAATCATTCAATTTCTATATCTTATCATTCATTCACTCATTTAACACTTTCAAAAGTGTCACATCATTTGTGGTAGGCAGTCTTTTCTTTATTTTACATTATTTGGTTTTTCTTTATGACTTTTTTAGGTTTAAACAGCTTCAGAGAAATTCGACAAAGACAATACATTTACAAGAACAATAACAACAATAAAAAATAACAACAAATCTATATTATTAACAAGTAGATTGAAAAAAAGACAAACAATAACCACTTAAACAATAAGACTAAACATGGAGAGCCTGAAACACTCGTTTATTTCATTCACTTTTGTTTGAACAACAATGACCGCCACTGCTTAAAATGCTTGAGTAAATAATTTTTTTTTTTATTAAAACCGTTCATTCACACATTGACAATTTTTTACGACAGCACATTGTTGTTGTTTACTATCTGCCCAACTAAGATGCAATTAATCATCAGTATTTTTGTTTAGATAAACATGACCCCATTTGTGAATTGTGAAGCATATGAAGGAAAAATATGGAAGAGGTGAGAACTGTTTATTTTACATACATATACATACTCGTAAGTACATATATACTATGAATACTTGATGTTTTTCCATGAACGCAAGGAACAACAAAATCAACAAATTACGACTTTTTATTGGGTGTGTTTTGTACGCATTACAATAACTACAGTTAAAGCTTTCCCTTTCATATTTTAAACGATTATTATTATTTGTATTAAATTTGTTAAAACAAAAAAAAAAAAAATGTGGAAATAAAAAACGCATTATTGAAGTTATTATCAAAGTTTTTGTTAAACAAGTTGTTTTTATTTTATCACCATTTCATTTGTACTTGAACAAAATTTAGGCATATGTACATATGTATACATACCATATGTAATAATTTATTGATGTTACAGTCACACAAAAAAAGCACACATCCTTTAATCAACATGAAAATAAAACAAGAGCTTTCTTAAAAAAAGATTTCAAGTCCAAAATACAATGTACATACATATATAGAAATGAAAATTAATAGGGTTCTTTTTTATTTATTTTTTATTAGTGTACTAGAGTAAGTCCTCCCGCGTTGCTGGAAACCTTTGTGTTGTACATGCTTTTTGACTGATATGGATAGATAAAGAAAGTTTTAAATGTTACCGTCCTCTACACATGCAAAATTCCATATTTTTTAAATGATGGTTTGCATTGACTGCTAAGTTATTTGAAACATATTTAGAACTTCAACTCTAACCATTCTCAAGATATACAAAAATGATTATTTGATTTGTATAGGAAGTAGCATGCCCACTAATCCGATTCCGCCGATTTTTTAAAGTCATGGTTTGTACTATCTAAGCGGTCATTTAGACCAAATTCAGAACCTTTCATTCTAATCGTTCTCTAGATATACCAAAATCAATATTTACTTTGTATGGTAGGTACTACTCCCACTTATCCAATTCGGCCCAATTTTTGACTGATGACTTGTATTGACCACAAAGTTATTTGGGCCAAATTTAGAGACTTACTATTACCGTTTTGAAGATATAGACATATAAATATCAATTCTATATGAGCGTGGTACCGCCCAGTTGACCAGTAGTGAAGCCACATACCAAATGAAAGCTTTCTACATATGCTTTTTATATACACAGTTTTAAAAATATTTTCTAACTCACACAAAGTTTAAATATTGTAACAAATTTCGTTTTTAAGTAAAACTTATGAAATACAAAGGAGTTCACTCTAACGTCAATAACTCGCGAAACAAGGGACCTAAAAAAACGGCATATACATAAAAACTTTGGAATTGAATTGGCATTTCAGAGAACATCAATTAAAACGGATTTTATAGTCCTCTTTTATATATACTTATATAGATTGGCCAAAAGGTAATGGCTCAAAAATAATTAAGTATTTTTGAATGTTCAGAGATAAAAGTAAGTAAAGGTTTTACTGAAGCTGGTTTTATAAAACGTCCATGTTTCGAATATCGCAAAACCAGGTTATTTGTATTCAAATAAATATGTATAATTTCTATAATAATAAGAAATTATGTTCATAATTTATGTAAGTACACATTTTTCTACGTTTAATATAGAGCGTCTATTTTGAAATAAACCTACAAGTGAAGTGATTGGTATAAAAATATTTAAGCTATTAAGTACATATGTACTCGTACATTAAACCTCTAATCGATAGCGATGGAGAGGATAGGGCTCGATATATTGAGTGTTCTAAGGTAAACGTAATTGTGCAGCAAGGAAGACTTGATTTTATATCACGTAATAACACTCTTACAAAATACACTGTCAAAAATGAATCATTTGGTGAAATACTAGTACATTGTGTTGTAGAGTCATTAGGGGCCGAAAGTTGTTTTAGCAACTTACTTGTTGGCGGAATCAACTATATAGAATTTTTTTTATTAATTTTATTTAGAAAAACAGCAAGAATTGAAAAGAATTTTATTTTAATAAAGGAGCCGGTTAACCGATTATTTATTTAATTTGTAATCGAAACCTGTTTTTTCATTTGAGCTATTGAAAAAGCGTTTTTTGAAAAAAGTCGGATAATCGATCTGCCTGGTATATATAAATATATTATTTTTTTATAACATTAGGACTTTCATTCTTACTATTGTTAATTTATCCAAGTGCTGATGATGCATACCTGGCAATTTGCTTAAAGACAATTGGGAAATTGCTACCACAATATATATTGTCGGTTTACACGGTTGCAAGACATCAATCAATCCTTTTATGATGTTAAAAATTTGGGCATATGACAATAATCTGACAATGATGAAAGACAAAAATTGTAGGTCCACACGGTTGTAAGACATTTTCTGTACATTTTTCTGACAATATTGTTAGATCTGGGGGGTGGCGTAGTATAGTGGTTAGAGCGCACACATAACAACACAAACGACCCAGGTTCGAGCCTGAGCAGAGGACATGGCGAAGAAAAAATTTAATTGTGGTTTCGAATATTTAATAAAGATGCTTCAACTTCCCTCCAGACAACTCCATCTAAAAAATAAAGAAGAAGTCCTCTTGACCTTCCCCGCATACCACTGTCGATGATGACAAACATCAGATAAATGATCAGGAAAAACACGCCACCTATTGGGAAAAAAATTAATGCTAAAGTAAAGATCACTACCAATTAGCAAGGATTTTCACCTCTACGCAAAAAACATATGGAGGAAGCTACAGCGAATTAATCATCTACTTAGCTTTAAAAAATCAAATTGATAAAGAAACTGAAACAAGGCAATGGATGCTTTGTGGGAAGCCATTATGCTCTCTAGAGGAGTGACGGAGAAAAAAAGAATTGTTAGATCTGACAATCGCACAGTGTGTCGTTTAGAACTAACTGGATGGACAAAAACAATATGAACAATTCTGAAAATTGTTAATACAGTTAATCAGAGCACACTTCGGTTATTATATTGGCAGCTAATGTTTTGTTGAAAATAATGGTTCAAAACATTTATGAGAGAAACTAGCATTCAGAAAATCAGAATGAAGTATTTAGCCAATTATTTTATAGAAAATTTAAAATGTTTTGTTCGAAACGTTCGATCTGAAAGTTGTATTCAAAAAACCTGAATGCAACATCGTCCAAATACTTTTTATCAAATTTAAGCATTTTTTAACACAGCTACACGCACTTCAGAAGTTGCCCAACAAACAATTTTAAAAATGATTTAATCGAAACTAATATATGGATTTACATGTACATTTTTTGCTCAAGCAAAAGCTAATTTAATCCTCTCACGCACAAAACTGGTACGCAAAAGATTTTGATAATTTGAATATATTTTGTGAACTAATTAACGTTATTTTAAATATCGCCAAAAAGAACAAAATTGAATAAGATAAGTAAAAATTTTTTTCTGGATATGGTATTTATTTTTATTTTAGCAGAAGTACGGGTACGCTGCTGTGACTGGAGGTGTTGGTAGGATAGGAGGTTTTGCTCTTGAATACGGCAGACTTTGGACTGATCAGGATCCCTCTTGGGAATGCTGTTGAGTCTTCGGAATGGTTCGCACAATTAAGTGTATCTTCGTGTATCTTCAACTCGATAGTGCCCAGGAATAAGAGATACTATCTAAACTTGTTCCTGGAGGAACATGGACCCGATGTTCTAATGGTGGCTGAACATAAACTGTCTCCGAGGCATATTTTTGGGATGAGAGGATACACGACCTTTAGGCAAAATCGTGTGAATGGACGGGGTGGCGGTACTGCTGTACTTGTTCGTGAGAGTCTGCACGCTGAGAGGGTTCCGTTGGATATGGAAAATGTGGAGTGTACGGCGGTGAGGATTCGTCGTTCTGGTGGGGTTTCATTGACTATTGTGTCAATGTATCTGCGACCCACTGCAACCGCAGTGGCGACGGCTTCAGAGAATTCCTGAGGATGTATCATGAGCTGGAGATACGTCGCACGGAGGGCCCGACATGTTTCCATGTGGGAAACCCATCGTTTATCATCTGATGTTGTACCAGTGCCGGGAAGTGCTGATGGACTTAGAACTCTGCACTATGAGTCTGACCACAGCCCTGTGATCTTGCAGATGGATGGACTTTGCGGTAGAGAGCAGCATTATCTCTTTGACTTTAATAGGATCAATACGAGGGGTTTCAACTCGATACTGTCTCGTGATTTTCCTGAGCTCATGCTTCCGACGGATCGGAATGTGACCTCCCGCGAAATTGATGACTGCATCGAGTCTATTACTGAGATGGAGGAATCGGTTCCAAGACTACCAGAGGGTCATGCCGGCGTTCTAAGACTCACCGACAACATCCTCGGCTTCATATCGAAGAAGAGGAGGCTTCGGAAGATACTGATGGATAGGATAATCCAGGGCCAATTGCTGTGTTTGAGCAGAATTATTGGATGGATTATCTAGGGGGTATTAAGGTGGACAACAGGACTTTTCGGAAAGTGAAGGGTGCAGCAGGTGTACGGCGAAGGTTGGCGTTTGTTGACATAATGAGGGACGATGGAGTAGTCATTACGGATGACGGTGGCAAGGCGAATCTTTTGGCTGAACGTTTTTGCGGTGTGTAGAGAGCTGCTGTGAATCTCCATGCCTCCACTATCGTAGGGATGGTCTTGGAGGAGGTATCGGGTCTGAGGAATCAGGCCCCAATCATTGAATTTGGCCCGGATATTACGGCGGAAGGTGTTCGAGTTGAGGATTTCACTGGAGGAGGTTTTCTTTGCTGACTCCCTCTGATATTGGCAGGGCATTGTCCAGTAGACCTAATAAGAGATCCAGCGGGCCGGATGGCATACCGGACCTGATCCTGAAGAAGACGGACGCAACCACATGTACGTGCTTGGCGTTGGTTCTTAACCACTGCTTCAACATTGGTTACTTCCCGAAAGCGTGGAAGGGTGCGATAATGTGCCTATACCCAAACCGGGGCCTGACCCTGGGGGTGCTGGTAACTACAGACCCATATCTCTGCTCTCTAGCCAGGGTAAGCTTATGGAGCGTATGAGAAGGTTCATGGACGATAACGAGATATTGCTGGATTGCCAATTTGGACTTAAGAGAAGAGTACGAAGTTCGTACCGGTGCTGAGGGTAGGCGGTGAGGTTGTAAGACTCTTCGACACGATTAAGTATCTCGGAATGATTTTCCACGAGAGCTTCGAGTGTTATCGACATGTGGATTCTGTTTTAGATAGAATGAAGGGGATATACCACTCCTACTGTCGGTTACTGCGCCAAAGGGAAGGTTTGCGTAAGGAGGTAAAGCTGCTTATATACAGGCAGATTAGCAGGCCTCTGATGTTTTATGCCTTTCCTGTCTGGTTTGGGATTTCGTCCCATCAGATGGAGAGGCTTAGGGTCTGGGAGAGGCGTATTTTGTCGGCTTTTCTTGGATTAAGGGCTCGCCAGTTCCCCGATGGTTCGTTCCGTAGACCATCTTGTCGGGTCATTTATGACCATGCGGGTTTCGAGAAGATCGATGTTTTTCTTATGAGGACTGCGCATTTTTGGAGCAATCCGTCCGCCCTAGAGAATGAGATGTTGACCGGCTGCTTCGAGAGGAGGAGTCGCCTGTCGCCTGTGGATCTCCTAACGTTGAGGGACGAGGGGCTGCTCTATGGCGACGAGGGCCGGCTATTTTATCACAGGAGGGTCAATACCCTGGATTTGGACATTGTGGTGTAACACTGCACAGTGAGGTGGATGTCTGTGCATTGTTGTTGTTAATTAGTTGTAAGTAGTGTTTTAAGTTAGTTTTAAGTATATGAGTGTTTCCGTTTTTCCATTTTTTGCGAAATATAGTATAAGAGTAAATTTGTTTTGGTGATGGATTGCGGTTATTCCGCAGTATTTTAAGTTTTAGTTGATAAGTCTATGATAAGTATCATTTACGCATAGAATAAGTATCTACATGATTAATTAGTTTAAGATAAACTATGTAAGAACAGAATATTTGGATAAATAAAGTAGACAAAGTCGTGTTAAAAAAACCGGTTTATTCGGTATTCGAAAAATGGACATTTAAAAAAAAACGTATTCGACAAAACCATAAAAACCGGTTAAAACCTGACGAATAATAACCGTTCGATCTCCCTAGTATCTAGTAATACGAAATATATGTATTTTTTGTAATTAATTATTTTTTATTCTCGGTAAAACCTAGTTCTGAAAGCAGTTAAAATGATTATAAGCATTGTTGACAAACGCGTTTAAATTAAACTACGTCACCAAATAATTTTGTACAGCTAGCTGGTACTAGACGACACACTTTATCATTTATCTTATCAACTCACAAATACTTTGTGTAAATTTAATATCATATATATATTATATATATTATAGCAATTTTTGATTTAATTTTATTAAAGATCAGCTAATATGCCTTTCTACTTCTTTTTTCTTCTTAATCAATAATTTTGGGAATAAATATCTATTTCTTCGTAATCTATAAAAATAAAAAATAAAAAAAAATTTTATATAAAGAACACTTTTATTTTATTAGACATTAATCAATTAAGTAATAATAATAATAAACTGTCAATGATAATAAAAGAGGATTTTAATTGCAAAATCATAATTTTGTTAAACTGAAGTTGTTAAATTACAAAAGATTACGTAATAAAAAGTATACAATAACAATTTTTGTTTTATTTTGTTGAAAAATACTTACATGAGCAATTAACAAATTATAGTTTGACAAAAAATTAAACATACAAATTAGACTTCATTAAGGTACGCGTATTTGAAACAAGCAAAGCGGTAATCAAAAATTGCAAAATGTGTAAGTATGTGAAAAAAAAAAAAATAGAGAAATACTAAATATATAAAGTTGATATTTTAATGCTATTCAATTATTTTCCTACGCATCATGTTACCACCAATGCCGTGGCCATAAATTATTTAATTAGAATTGTTTGAAATTGTAATTTCGAAACTACATATTTACAAGTGACGCTATAATGTGTATATATGATTTACAGATTTAAATTAAATTTATGAAAAACGCATAATACTAATGAATGCCTTAGAATTTGTGTAATAGTAATATGGAAAAACTGCTTTTGTCTGATAAATAAATTTTTGAGGCTACAAATTAACAAATTAACAAATAACCCAACACATAAAGAATAAAATGAAGTAAAATTAAGTATACATACATTAAGTATACATACGTACATATATGTTAAGAATAAAATTCTACAAATTTAATGCATTTAGTTTATAAATTTATTATTTAGCACTTCGAGATGCGATGACCAAATTGTGCTTTAAAGCAAAACATTCTTAACTGCTTCAAGTTCCATTAAAATTCAATATTTCTTTGCTATTTAATTTATTTGTTGCTCGTAACGAACACGCAACGTGTGCCAACGCACAGTGTGACGACATGAATATAATATGTTGACGAAAATCTTATTTAAATATGTTACAGAAGAAGCAATAAACACACGCGTGTAGCATAATTAATTGATTATCAATTCCCAAAAATCTTGATATTGAATATTTTTTTTGCATTACGCGTATAAAATTTAGACAAAAATTTAGACAACCGAGACGAATTTCGGTATCGTTAACGTTATCGGTATAAAACTATTTGTTATTTCGGTATCGGTATTGATAACGGTATTTTTATTATATCAGTATACCAATACCGAAATATTAATACCGATTACCGTGGTTTTAGACTGATAACTGCCGATAACATCCAATTGGAATTGTTTTACGTTTCATACAAAATGTTTGTTTTTTATTACGCTGTTGAAAATGTCTAATTTTTTAATAACACTAAACATCATTTGTGATAAGTTTTTATATTTTGTTTTAATTTGTAAAAAGTGCATCTTTAGCTTATCGCATGTTTGTGTCCAATCCGTCTATATTCACGACAAAGAACTTTTACTGTCTCAATACGATCGTTACAATAACAATTCGAGGTAAAATCTGTAAGACAGCTATTTGCTTTTATACATAAACCTTAGTGTTTGAACAATACAATAACAATGTTGTGACTGTATTTCTGCAATTTTTTAATATCGGTATTGTGCCGCTGTAAAGTAAGACACCCACCTCAGTTCAAGCCCAGGACAGACCATATGATAATTATCAACATCGGTATCAGTACATAACATTCCTAGCGACGGGTTATGCTGTGAAAAATTATCTAACTTCATCTGCCGTTTGTAGCCGGTTTTAAACTGTAAATTTCTTTCAATCTTTACTAAAAACGGAAACAGGTGCAGATTATTATTGAACGAAGTGTCTCTTGTTCCGCTTGAGACGCCACAGGCGTTATCGGTATTTTAAGCAACAAATTATTTCGGTATACTATAGAGTTTTAAACGGTATTTGAACGGATTCGCCAACGATAACGGTAATGGTTGCCAACTCTGCCACTTCGATTTACTTTTGATAGGTGATAATCCTAGCTTTTCAAATATTTTTACAATTATACAAGTTTAAATCATAATACAACAAAGAAATATATGTTTAATATCAAATAAATGGGCTTTGTTGGATGTAAATTTTATGACGTAAATGTTTAAGGCACATTATTACAACTTGTCTTTAACTAAAAACAGAACTTTAACGGATAGATAATTTGTTTTCATTATTATAAGTATACAATAAGGTAAAAGTGAGCGTTAGCCTAAAGTGGAGATCATTCTACCTGTAGCTTTTACAGTTAAGTTTATGTTTGAACTTGCCATATACATACACACACACACACACACATATATATATATATATATATATATATATTATTTTCAATATGGCATCTTCAAATATAAACATGAAAAATACACATTTATATATTAATAGTGTTTCAAATCAAAATGGAAAACAGATCACAAAAAAGGCAAAAATAACAAAATAAAACTACACACACAAATTTTATAAACAAAATTAACAAACATAACAAAAAAGAAAGCACGTCGCTGCCACTGCGTTTTTAAAGAATTTCTTTAATTTGGCAAAAGTTATCGATATTGCTCCGGCACTGTCATATTTTTATAAAAGTTAACTCTATTTTACAAGTAAGTTGTAATAACGCAAAAAAGTTAAGGTTGACTTTAGAGTTCTCTTTGGCAATAGTTACCTTTTACTAAATCCTACTTTAAAGGTAAGTCCTAATAATGGCTCTAAATAGGATATCGGCCAAGTAGCCGCCACGTCTGGCGCATACAAGACTCAATCTGGAAGACAAATTTTCAAAAACTTTTCGCAGCATAAGCGGCCGTATTTCGCCAATAACTCTCCGAATTTTAATTTCCAAGTGTTCAATAGTCTCTGGTTTTTCGATGTAGATAAGTGACTTTATATAACCGCAAAGAAAATAATTCAATGGGCTTAAATCACATGATCTTGGTGTCCAATTAATTGGACTACTACATAAAAATATCTTTTATCAAGAGTTTCTTTGAATAAATCAATGGTAGCGTGCGCTGTGTTACATGTGGCTCCGTCCTGTTGGTACTGCATGTCAGCAAGATAATGTCCCTATACCGTTCACCATTGATGGTAAGATCCTGCCCATCATCGGTTTTGAAGACATATGAACCAATGACTTCTCTAGCCCATAAAATGCATGTGTATGTAATAGTGTTTCGACAAAAGCTTGTGGATTATCTTCACTCCAAATGCTACAATTCTGCTTATTTGCGTAACCATTCTACAAAAAATGGGCTTCATCAGAACCATTATTGTGATAGAAAATTTCCACAATTTGCAAGCGTTGCTCTGGTGTAAGTCTATGCATAATAAAATGTCAAACCAAACTAAACCACAAGCCAATAATAGCTGTTAAATCGGTTGTCAAATAGAGCAGAGTTGCCAGCTCAAAGTTATGAACACCTGATATTTCTGAGGAGAGGAAGAAGTCAATCAGATATGCGTTGTGCCACATCACGTGCTAAGCCCACAATTGACGAGTGAGCTGCAAATAAAAATATTTGTGTTAGTATGTTTGAATTGAGTTCAAGACTAAAGCTATGGTCACATTTGTCAAATACTTGACTAAAAAAACGTAATCACTATTTTATGGAAACATTTTATGTAAACATTCCCTTTTATGTCAGTGTATAGTACCAAAAAAATATCTAGATTTTGTAATTACTTAATTTAAAAACTAAAAACGCTTAGAATGAAACGATTGTGTGCAACTAATCAAAAGTAAAAAAATAAATAAATAAATAAATAAAAATATATTTAAACTAGATTTAGTGAGACTAATGAATAGCAATTATTCTTATATATATAAACATAGATATAATACATACGTACATACAGATAAATAGCTTAGATAATTCGAAGTTCACTAGGTAGTATTAAATATTTTATTTATAAATTTTTCAATGATATATTATATAAAAAGTTTACTTACTATAAGCAGTTTGTTGTCTAGGTCAATAAAAATAGCATAAATTAAAAAAAATAAAAAATAAAATAAAATTAAAAAAATTTGAAATATGACTTGTAAATTTTTTATGCTGATATTTTTTTTGTATTTAGATACACTGTGCAAGGCCTTGTTAAAATATTTATTCCTAAAGAAATATAATAAAATTCTACTTTTATACGGTTTCTTTTGACCTGTTTTTTATTAAAATTTTGGCAACTGCTGGTTCAATTGCAGAATTACCGTTAATTTTAGCAATTGTGTTTTGTGGTATATTTTGGTCTAATAAACAAGAACTGCATGCCGCGAAAACTTACCAAAGGCCATAAAAAGAACAATTGCTTTAATTGGGTAAGCAAAACCCATTTGATTTGATTAAATCGTAACAAATGTAAAATGGACACACAATGATGAGTTTCGTGCAAAAAAAAAAAAAAAAAAATCATTTTACTTATAGTTATTACGCAAAGTTACGTATACTTTTCAAATATTACAATTTTATTCCCTGTGTTAAAAGTGGCTTGGATGTGCACTTTCTTCTTCAAAAGAAAATAAAATATAAAATTAGAAAAACCTATAGACTTTACACTTCGTTAGGTAAATTACTTTTAAGATTATCAAAACCTAATCATCATCTAAAGAAATTTATAGATACAGAAACAAATACATAAACAAAGATTGCATGTATAATCCATCAAATGTTTGAATTTAGTAAAATACCAGTAAAATAAATAATTCATATTTAAATACCTTTTGAAAATCATCTATTGCAGATACTTGTATCTGTAACATCACAATAGCAGCAAAAGTAATAAATAGTTGCATTCATTATTAGCCAACGAGTGAAATAATCTCTTAAATTATTATTTTTTTCTTCCATCTCTAATCATAATTAATTGCAAAATTGCATGAAAAGTTTAAATGAATATTTGTGTGTAACCCACACACGTTACAAAATTAAATACGTTTATAGTTAAAATGAAATCAATTTTGTTGTTGTTGTTGCATTTTATGTAAATAAATTAATGAAAAATAATAAATCACTATTAGATCAACGATCCTACAAAATTTATGCACTCATATGAAAGCTACAAAAATAAATGTTTTGACTTTTATGCAAAAATCATAATTACCAAAATTGAATATCCTTTCTTTACCTCATTAGCATACATACATACATAAATATGAATTATGTTTATAGCTGCTAGATTTCTCAATTTTTGACCTTATTCTTACGAGTGTTATATAAGTATTTTGATCTGATGGTCGTCGTTTTGTCTTTTTACTCTACTCGACCTCATTGGTTTTCATTATTCGGATTGTAGTCGTTTTTTGTGGCGAACAGAAGGTCAAGCGTTTATAAAAAAAATTTGAACAAACCTGTCATATCATGGTGTGGGCGAATGGAGTCGAAAATATTGTTTTAAAGTCAATTTAGCACAATCAGCCACAAAATTAAATATAAATGAGAATTATAGTTGTTTCAGGACAAATGTAACTGATTCGATTTTAAGGTTGTTCGTGAATTATTTAAAATGTTTAATGGTAATTAGAGTTTTCCGAGGAATTTCCCCTGATGTAAACCATGAATCAAATGTCGTCTGCTCGGCTTAGTTCTTCCACTCTTGTGTTAAGTCCCTAGGCTATACCTTTTGTGTGGATAGTCGTGTTGTAACACACAGTCGAGGACAACGTGAAACAACAATGGCTAGATAACAGAACCTTTAAAAGGGATTGGTCGACTGACGCTCCTTTCATGTAGGATATGACAGTTCGAGTTCGTATTTAGTGCCTTAATTGTGTCGATAATTTTCACAGGAATATACCTGCAAGGCAAGGCGCTACAAATATCCAAATGTGCAAGAGTGCCAGAAGCTTTTTCGAAATCAATAAAAGCAAAGTAAAGGACGAAAGCCACTTAACACATTGCTCAATAAAGATCCGAAGTCTTTTTATATGATCTGCACTTTACCTGTATAGAAAAAATTCAGTTTGTTTATTGCGTAGTCTCTCTGACACTTTTATTTATAATTTGAGCGATGACTTTGTTAACGATGCTGATAAGTGCTATCCTGCTCTTTTCCGGAATATATATGATCACTCCTTCATTTATTTTATCACATAGCTGATTCAAATGTTAGAACTCTACTGTCTGTTGTAGGTCAGGAGCTTGTCGCTAATTTACTTTCTTTAGTGACTCGAGATGGGGCTTATTCGTTTTAAAGCAAATTAATGGCCTCGGTTATTTCCGAATATAAAGTGAAACAACGGGTCACACAGGATTGACAAGGTGCGTTATGCAATCATAGAAATTTTTTACATACTTCTCGTTTGTTAACAGGGAATAGTAGTGCTCCATCCAGGCCTCCAAGTGGTCATTTTGTACCAGGGCTAGTTTACTCTTTATTTTTCGGAGTGATTCGCAACATTTAAAGCTTCTGCAGGTGAGTTGTTATGCTAGCATGCGCAGTCAGCTCCACATAATTGTGAAAAATAGTGTGATTAAAATGGTCGGCTGGCGTACACTACTTTAGTTTGGGTTCCCGCACAGGGACTTCCATAGTAATGAATTGGCAGACGAGTTAGGCAGAACGAGATCTGCTTCCGCGGGGATCTCCAACACTTGTAGGGTGGCTTAATTAGTGTAGGCCTCTTTTGATGAGTAACGCACTACGCAACTTAGGGTCCATTGTAGGGGAGATAAATCGAGATTACTTGCAATTATAATTGGGTTCTAGGTCAGTATGCAAGTTGATTTTGACTCCCCTTCAACGGCTTTTTACGTAGTTGCAATGACATAGAAAAGAGAGAATCACACTTGCATTTCCAAGCTGTCACAAAAAAAAAAAAAAAAAAAAATTGATTTTTTTCCAGCTACTGTGCAGTCTTGGTGAGTTATCTAGGTCTAGACTAAATGAAGTACTAAAATAACCCGTGGCTAATGCCGCATTACTATGTAACGATGTAAATGGCAGTACATTTGATAAATGGTGTGGTGTAGTCAAAACGAAATCCTTTTGACTCTACTTGACTATTTAAGAGCATTGATCTACCACGGAACCGAAACTAAACTAAAAAGTGATAAAAAGACCAAGGAATAGTTGTCATAGTCATGTGAATATTCTTATTTTGAAATCGATACAATTAGAGTATATGTATGTACATATGTTACATATTTGTTATAAAAAAGCAGTCACCTTGTGTGTATGTTACGTATGCAAATAATAATACAATGCAATATGTGTTTCATCTTTCAACGGTTTGATCTAGAAAACGTATTTCTTGTTAAATAAAATAAAATAAAATAAAATAAAATAAAAAAACACAATAATTGCGAGTAAAATCAAGTTAAATGCTTGCTTGCAGTATTGCAATAAAACGTTGAAATCGAGTTTCTATTAAAAGAAGGCAACATTTATTTACTACAACTTGTTGCTTTTTTTCTAAAATTTTTTATTAAATTTTTTTTTCTCAATTTTTTCTTCTTCTTTCTCTTATTGCGAACCTCTTATGACTTGATATTGTTTTTGCTTTATTTTTGTTGAAGAATGATCTTGTTACGCTGCAAAAAGATGTTGTTTGTCGCTGCTCTAGCTGTTGCTGCAAATTTTATTTTGTTATTTGCTGTTGCTGTTGCTGTTGCTGTTGTTGCAGATAAATACACAACTTCCATTAGTTGTTTGTTTGGTGGTGGTGATGATGGTTCATCCAAGTCGCAGTTAAGTTGCAACCTGTTGCAGCACATTTATTATTATTATTGTTATTGTTTGTGTTGTTGTGATTGCTGTTGTTATTTTCTTAATTTTATTTTAGCAGTGTTTTTTTTTTTTTGTACGTTTCTCGATTTTTTTCTTACTTTATGGATTGCGTTCATATGGTTTTAAACGGGTATGAAGAGATGATAATGATGTTCAATATTTAGTATGTGGTATGGTATAGTGTGGTATGGTGGCTGGATTGCTGGTTTTTAAATGCACACATGCAATGTGTGGCAGAGAGCCAGTGGTCCGGTATTCACTTGAAATGCTCGCGAATGCTGCTAATCAAGTCAGTTTGGTAGAGAACGCGTTTAAGAAAAGTGCAATTATACAATATAGTTTTGCACAATACCGACCGATCACACTGATAACAAGTAATATTAAGAAAAGAAAAAGAAAAAAGGAACTAAAACATTAAGGAAATATTGAAAGAAATTCTTTACTTATAAAATATTATAATAAAAAAAAATATTTTAAATAAATATTAAAATTCTTTAGGAAAAATCACAAAAAACATAAATGAAACTAAAAACAAGCAAAGAATATTATAATAATAGGAATATTATTAAAAGTTATTAATAAACTGGCGTTAGCTTATATTATATTATTTATATTTCAAATAAGGAGATATTGTTTATTTAAAATAAGCGGTAAGTACAATTTAGAGGATCAGATATATGTACATCAACTTGTCAACTTCATATCTGTATATATTTTTTATTATTGTATTATTGTATAAATCAAATATTTAAGAAAATATGTTAATAATGTTTTGATTTTTCTTTTATGTCATTTTTTTAATAAAAGTGCACGGAAATATTCAATAAAATAACAATTGAATAACAAGAAACTTTTTGTCATTTCTATTTTGACATATTTTTAACCATAAAAGCCACTTTACGTCAGTTAATAAAACGAAGATACAAAATAATTGTCTTAAAACCAGTAATGAAATGAGAAACAAAAAACCATAAATACAAAACGTATTGAATTAATGATGGATACTCACATATCCATCCGAATTCTATTCATTTCTTTTACCATTTTGATCTGATGTTCACTGTATATGAATATGTATATGTATATGTACATACATATGTACATATGTATGTTTGTACGTACTTTTAACGTTTGAACTTCTTTGAGAAATTAAAAGCAAAAATTAATTTTACTTTACAATATGTTACAAATGTATTGTGGTTCTCGTATACATACATATATATGTATGTATCGTATATTGATTGTGATAATGAGATTGATATTTTTTTGTGATCTTTAATAAATATACCTATGGCCACGAATTAGAGAAACAAAATTATTATACTATTTGTAATGCAATATCATTCGATTGTACAAGATATATACTTACTTGTATATTGTATAATAATCTATCTATTGAAAAATTGGTTAAATTTGAGGCAGGCGAGATGATTATTTACGTCTTTTATTGAAGTTGAACATATGACTATGCAACATACTATATGCATGTACATACTATGTGTGTGCAGTATTTCATTTTGTATTCGTTTCTTTTTGAATTGTATTTTATATGAAATTAATTAAAAATGTTAAAACGAAATATACATTTTTTGAGCAATAAAAACACAAATTATCGTTTTAAAAGTTTGATGTGTGCATGTTCCGTGGGTGCTTCTCCTGAGTTTAAAAATTCATTTGCATCAGCATGTGTTCGATCATCTTAAGCTTTCAGTTCGTCAAAATGATTTACTCATTTCTGTGATTTTGTAAGAATGTGTTACATTACTCCATATCTCTATATTATACATATGTATATAAAAACCATAAATAAAATAATAGATTGATTGCTCATCGTATAAGACAACCCAAGTATAGTTGTCATACATGTAGATAAATGGATGGATGAATGACTTTATAGTTTCCTTTTTATTATTTCATTTAATTTTACTACTTTCAGAATATCGTGTATAAGTATCGAAATAAAATTTCCCCACCTAATTCTTAACCATGATTCTTAAATTCACCATACAAATGAATATTTTATGCTTTTATGTATATTTTTGATGCAAACGCAGACTGCATACTTGATTTTCATATGGTGTTTTAGTATGACAAAGCACACAACGTTTTGGGTTCACAGAATGTCTCGAAGTAAATGAATGAATTGTTTTGTTAAGGATTGGCAATTGCGATTGGATTAATAACGAAAGTTGTTTACTTTCAGGTGGTCTTGTATAGGTCAGCAGTTCATTTGCAACAACTGTACCATATATTAGTTTGTTGAAACCAACACATAAAGTTTACCTGCATTTACTATTATATTTCCAAACAAATTTATAAACAATGTCAACAACCACTTTTAGAATCAATTCCTAATGTGAGTTAGTTATGTGAGTTGTCATATAGATCTACCTCTCCGCTTGTTAGTATAATGCGAAAAAACTGTCAAAATACATATATATTATGACTGAATGACGATTTTAGGCATGGTTAGCAAAAACCCGGGGCTTAAAAAACACCAACCCACCCGGTTTTATTGGGTTTTTTATTATTATTATTATTCTTTTTAATTTTTTAACTGCTTCAAAATTTCGTTCAAGTTGACAATATTTTTTACTTGTTAATTGAATTACGTTGTTTTACTATTTTTTTAAATGTATTTTTCCACTCTTGGTGCCACCTTGAGCATTGTGTAGTATGAACCGCAAAAATTCGGTGATCGAAGCAGACTGCAATTACTTCGTTTGAACCATGCATTATGAGAAAAACGGCCGGAATATAAAGACAGACATGAATAAGTTATTCTTTTGCATGACAACGTCCGGCCTCAGGTCGGAAAAATTTGAAAACAATTATCAGAAACCAACAAAAGCCGCATCCCCCGTATTCATCGAACATTGCTCCGTCTGACTAATAGCTGTTGCGACGGATACAATACACTTATACCTCTTTATACAGCATTTCGCTATAACGTCCTGTTTGAATTATGGAACACGTTCGTTTTACGGCGCATATTACTGCATTCTACGACTAAGAAACTGTAAATTCACCGTTTTTTAATAAAAAGGACAAGGGAAGCCAACACAACACATATTCATCTCGTTTTACGGTATTTTGATTTACGGCCTACATTTTCAGTACCTATCTAGGCCGTATAAAGAGGTATGAGTTTATCTTTTAGCATGTCACTGAAACACTTCGTTTGAAGAAATATAAAATCGGCTTGGAGCGGCTTAAGATACGAGAAGTTTATCTGAAACGGGATTTGGAAATTGGCTCAGAGGTGGAGGAAAGATGTAAGGAGTGATTTGATAAGTTTGTTTTTTTATTTTCTCTTTTGAGCTAAAATTACGTAAATTATACTTATTTTTATTGTAAATAAACTACGAAAACCTGCAAATAAAAAAACCAATCCCGTTTTGTTTTTATATATAGACCTACCCGAGTTTTATTGGCTTACCTAGTGCGTTGCCAGGAAAGACGCCCAAATAGAACCGGGCATCACCTAAGGAGCCAGCTCAGACCTGGCAGACAGCTTTCTAGGTCGCATATTCTAGCCGACGCAATGTCACTCAGGCCTGGCCCAGCAAACTGAGCCTACGCCCATAAATAGCTGAGCAGTGACAGAGGATATGTTCCACAGTCTCCCCTGTATCGCCGCAAACTAAGTAGAAAATCGGGAAGCCTGCTTCCCGAATCCCAGACCTTGCCCTCCACTCTACGACGAGCTCAGCTCCCGATCAAGCCACTTAAGAAACCAAGCTGTGGTTTCACAGACGCATGCGCTATGTTCCTAGCCGCGCCCGCTCTTGCCAGTTAATCTGCAATCTCATTTCCCCTCAAGCCAGTGTGCCCCGGAATCCAGCACAGTTTTGCACTGCACAAATCCAGGAGCGACGTGAGGGTACTCCTGCACAATGCAACCAGCTTTGAGCTGACATGGCGACCAGTCAACGCCCTAATAGCCGTTTGACTGTCCACGCAAAAGACCACATCATTCCTCTCAGCAGCCAGGGAGTCTAAAGGACAGTTTAATGTCACTTTTCGCAAGGTAGACCCCACACAGGTGCCCTCGTCAGTCTTAGATCAATCTGTAAAGATGGTGTGGCCATTCAAAAGTCTGTCAACATCCTGCTAAGACTCTCTATCCGTAAAAACTGCCTCAGGGCACATACTTACTCGCATTCCCTGACCCTATAGTCCGCAGAACCAGCACGGGTTACCGAATGCGCACCCCAGTCCAGCCCCCTTAAAATGATAGAGTGTCCATAACCCAAAGCCTTGGCCTGGCCTCCTTCGTAAAATCCTCCGTTTAGTCAAACTAATTTAAATTTTTATGTCTATATAATTAATAGCCTAACACAATCTCTTGTACCCACTATACGCTCATCCTATTGCACCGATTTTAAAAAGATATATTCCTATGGGCTTAACCCTCTAACTGGCCAATTTTATTTTGAAAAAAAAAAATTATACTGGGCTGGTAGTTAGGGAGAAAAACAATACTTTAAAGTAAAAAGTTGAAAAACATTAAAAACTAACCTTCCAGCTAAGAAAATATGTTGCCTGCCAAAAGAAGGACTTGCCTGTTAAGGCAAAGAAATATTCTTACCAAAGGAGGATTTTTAATATGTTTTATTTAAACATTTTGCTCAGAAACTTAGTTTGCACTTCGTGCAAAACATTTGTGATTCCGATACACCCCTCCACATTTTGCACATTATTTTAGCACTCCGGCCCAAAACATCAGGCATATGTCCAACTTTATCAAAGCTTATGTCATTTGGTGAATTATAAGATCTTTTCACTTTCTTTTCCTGTTAGCTTTGGTTTTGAGGTCTTCCCACAGGTTTTTTGACGGAAGTATTTGAATAATATCAAAGTGCATCTGCCACTACGGAAGTCTGGTAATTTTAAATGAAAGATATCGTTGCGATCAATTCCATTAATACGTTTAAAAAGGAGAATGAATTCAATAATGACATATCAATTAAGGTAAAGTCCATTTTTATTCTAATATGGTATTGTCCTAGTAAGCTGTTCGATTATATGACAATTGTATTATTTGATTATATTGGGGTTTATTACTTCCGATCAAAACGCTATGCTTGTAACGATTATTAGTCGCTAATTTCGGTTTTAAATGGTTTAATACCAGCATAAGTTGATAATAACAGCACATATTTTGTGTCCTGCCAGTGCACACAAGAAAATTCAATGCCAAAAATGCAGCCAACAAACTCGTTGGAACATTTTAAGAGGCAATTTTATTTGAAACTGCAAAATTTTTATTAAAAAAAGAAAAAGTCTGTCAAAAAAACAATTTTATGCAAAACGTATTGACAGCCGACAGGTCCGCCTTTAGGCTGAGTCCAATTTTTACCAATAAAAAGTTAGGCTTTATAAAAAAAATAGATAAACAATACCACCTACCAAATGTTGCTAGTATCCTCCTATAACGATAGCCATTGACTGTAACGGCCACACCTTGCACATTTTCGAAGAAAAATGGCCCAATTATGCCTCTGGACCAAAATCTGCACCAAACAGTGACTCGTCTTGGGTGTATCGGCTTTTCAATGTATGCGTGCGGGGTTTCTGCGCCCCAAATGAGACAATTTTACTTGTTTACATACCCGCTAAGATCAAAATGAGCTTCATCTGAAAAGATGATTTTTTGGGGAAAAATCGGCATCTTCTGTAAGTCGATCGCAGGCTCAGATTCCCAGCGTTGTTCAACCGTATACACAACCATGTTCGTTCAGCGGAAGGATAAAACTAATTATCTGTCGAATCAGACGTGAGCTAAGTGTTACCATTCACGAAATAAGCACTAGTTAAAAAAAACGTTAGATGGCGAACCCTTTATTTTTTTTATTTTTTAAAAGAGAAATTTTTTTAGAAAATTGTATTTTATATTTTTAGGCTTAATTTTGCATAGAAAGTTCTCAATGAAAATAAATAAATATTAGATGCTAGAATGCGGCTAAGTGTGTCAGGCGCTATGTACATTAGTATATAATAAAAGTATTAAAAATTATTGCTTAGAAACAGTTGGCTCTGAGACAGTTTATTTTTTCGCATAATTTTTATACTTATGTATTTAAAAATACGTCCTGTTTTTCTTGAAATATTTCCTCGAAAAATATTGCAAATAGAAAATAAAAATGTGGGCTAATTTTGGGTTTATTAGATAAAATATTTCTTTTGTTGAATTCGGGTGTTTTTTCAACAATATACGCTTTGGGGTTTACAGAGTAAGTGTTTTTACATAAGTGGTAAACAAAAACGATCAAAACAATATTACAGAAGCAAGATAAAATATTTGACGAAAATAGATAATCGCCTGTGCGTATTTAAGCGCACAGCGTAATTAAATCTTGGTGGGAACGTTATTGCCGTATTTGGGGCTCAGAACGGGGTCTTACAGACGCCAATGCACCCATAACGACTAACTGTTTGGTGCAGCTTGTGAAGCGGGGCATCATTGTCCCATATTTGTTTGAAAATGAGGACGATCAATGGAGACACCTATCGCACCATAATAACCGATTTTTTAGTGCCCGCTCTTCATGGTATTGATGTGAACGATGTTTGGTTTCAACGTGATGGTGCAACTTGCCATGCCACAATCGATTTATTGCGTCAAACGTTTGATGGCTGTTTAATTAGCCGAAATGGTAATGGCAGTTGGCCACCAAGATGTTGCGATTTAACATCGTTGGACTACTTTTTGTGGGGCGTCGTTAAAGACAAGTGTTATGCCTACACATCAGAGAAAATTAAGCATTTGCTTGCCAACATTCGTGATACCATTTTCGAAAATTGCTCCGATCGAAGGGGTACGTTGAATGAAATAATATTTCATTTCTAACCGGAACAATTGTACTTCAAAACCAAAAAAAATAAATTTGGCAAAATTTGTTTTATTGCATTTTTAAATTTAAACTTTTAAATGGCCAACCCTATCATAAAAATTGTACAACAATATTAAATAAGGCAGAAAGACATGGGATGTATTTTTATCAATTTTGCAGCCATACGTAGATAGTTATACAATATACACACATACTCACATACATATGTACGTAAATTTCATTTTCACCTGCTTTTTTCCAAAATGATAAATTCTTTGAATAAGTTCACGGATTAAGTAAAGCGAGCCATTATTAAAAACTTACACACAAGGCCACAATTTTGAACTGCTTTAGTGTATTTGTTTCGATATACCAAAAGTTATTTTATTCGTTTTTTCAACTAAAGTTAAAGGGAACAAAAATGTGAAAGTTTTTAACTGGAATTTATTTATTTATTTTTTTTAATGGGTTTTAAAAGTCGTACTGTGCTATACAATACATATTTTTTAATATAAACCATTCATTCCTATAACAAAATTTGAATTTGAATAAAACGTTCTTAATAATACTTGTTTAGATACATCAATAACTAATAAATACTATTTTAGAAAAGAGAAACATATTGGCCCGTAATGAAAACGGAACGTTAAATTGTAGCAAAGGAACGTTAAATTGTATGAATTAATTTCTTTAACTTTTTTTCAATATTAATTATTTATAAGTTTCTTCTATAATTATAAATGGCAATAATAGTACATATACATCATGTATAAGAGAGTTTTATAAATTTCAATTTCACGTTTATGTTTGGGTTGGTATTTTGAAGGGCACAATACGGCTCGATACTGCATCGTATTGTTGAAATGTTGAAGTCAAATCTAAAGTAGACAGTAATATATATCGATATATAAGTCGTTATTATTTGTATTCCTTATTCACAAATTCATCTACTTATTATACAAGTTACTCTACATATGAACATATCGAGCCATATACATATGCGATTATTTCATATCGAAATGTTGTTTTAGTTACAACGTGCTACAAATCCATAGAAGTTGAATTTGTACTGTTACGGAGAAAAATCAGAGAACATTAATATCGTTTGCCTTGTTTACATTTTTACGAACAGGCAATTTTATCGTAAGCGACACTGTGATTATAAAACTGCAGTTACGTAGTAATTTATTCTTATTATGTGTGAAACGGACATAGTTTTTAAACAAAAATACCGAACAATGAAATATTTTACCAACAACAGCAACAACAATAAAGTATTTGCATAATGAGGTGGCGTGGTGTAATGCTTAAAATGCTCGAATACATAATGCTAGGCCGCTAGGTTAGCGGCCCGTATTAATTTTATGTTCATGGTAGATACGACATTTTCATGCTCCTGTTAATGATATATGAATAAAATTTTGTACATCGATTCAGTGCACATATTCTAAACTTTGCAGCAAATATGAACGGGATCGGATAAATGGGCATGAAACCTCCCAAATAAAGTAAATATTGATATTTGTATATCTTGAGAATGGTTAAAGTGGAAGTTTCGGAACTTAGTCTGTATAATCAGTTTTAAATTGAAAGGAATTGGATAAGTTGGCATGGCATCTCCCATACACATATATATATATTATATAGTATATAAAGTTCTATATATATATATATATATATATATATATATATATATAAATATAAATATATATATGTATATATATATATATATATATATGTATATATATATATATATATATATATGTATATATATATGTATATATATATATGTATATATATATGTATATATATATATATACGTATATATATATACATATATATATATATATATTTATATTTATATATATATATATATATATATATATAGAACTTTATATACTATATAATATATATATATGTATATATATATATATATATATATATATATATATATATATATATATATAGTCATGATAAGAGTCAAATCATCGTTATCTATCCACATCAGTCAAAAAGCGGATGAGATTGAATAATCGGGTATTGCACAAAGCACACCGGGTAAAAGCTTTTTGTGTATATTTGCATATATAGTATATAAAGTTACATATATATATATATATATATATACCATAGTCGACACATGCAAAATTTATATTTACTATGAATAGGAGCCCACTTATTCAATCTCGCCACGTTTTTGACTGATGATTTGTAATCTCCAAAAAGTTATTTAAACAAAATTTAGAAACTTACTAATAATATTCTCAAGATATACCAAAATTAATAGTTACTGTGTATGGAAGATGCCACGCCCACTATATATATAATATATATAATAGATATACAACACAAAGGCTCCCAGCAACGCGGGAAGGGTTGCTCTAGTATTTATATAAAATACATACGTGACCGTAGCTTAAGTCACATCTAATTGAACTTTTAAACGTTAGCCAGAGAATCTGCTATTTTGTACTAAACTCAGCGTAGGGTGGTGTTAATAAACCACCCACTAATAAAATTTAAATGTAAAAATTCTTTACTTTATTGTTATTGATAGTTGTGCAAGTACTTGTACCAAATTAAAATATAATTATACAAAAAAACCTTTAATAATTCATTCTCTTATATAAGTATAAAGGTACTTGTGTACATACATATATGTATGTATGTATATGCATACGAATATTTAACTAAAACTTTTTCAATGAGTGTCCAGTTGTGTTAGAAATTTTTAGGAGATTTTACATTTTTGCTGCGAGTTTTTTACATAATCTTTGAATGTTGTGCAACTTGTTTTATAATGAGAAAAACTGCATTGAGTTTATACATACAACTGTACAATGCTTGCTTGCCGTTTAGTCTACTAACATGTTTAAATATGATCTCTTCTGCTAAGTTGGTCGATTAGTTGGTTGATTGGTTATCACAAAACGAGTATAATTCGTATTTTTATTTTTCAAACGAGTGTGCATATGAGTTCAAGTTTTTTTTTTTTTAATTAAATTAAATAAAATATTTACATATATAGTATTAAGTCACTCTTGCTGAAGCGGGAATAATTTGGTCAGTTTAAAGAGTTTATTTAAAAACAATAATGCGGTTAAATTTGACAAAAGTTGGAAGATTAAGGTGGTTAATTGTACTCTCTTTTTTATGTATCTACTTAAATATGTGTAGAAAACAATAAAAAATATTTATTAATGTATGTACTCGTATGTGTTTTATTTGCCATATTAAATACAGTTTTTGAATTGTTTAAATAAAGGCATTTTTGGTTTGTTTGTGTCTTTTACGGCCGTACTACTGGACCTATTTCGGAAGTATATGTATATGTATGTGTATGGTTTTAAACCTTTTTCTGAATAGATGTGCATAATCTCAACTTTATTTAAATCGTTGCAAGTAAAACTAGAAGTAAAAATACGCAGACTTTTACACCATACTGATATAAAGGAAAAGACGCTTTACCATCACTAATCCAAAAATTTTTTTTCAAAGCTTTATGGGAATGACTCTTCCAATATGTACTTATCATTATAAAATATGAAGACTTAAATTTAAATTTTCTGACGATAAAATCACCGGAGCCCTTAACACCTACCCCCACAACAACTGTCTGCAATACACAAATACAAACGTCCACGATTTTTAATGAAAGTGATCTTTGTGTTATAGAACAATTCCAATTGAATCATAATATGTAAATATCTAGTGGTAACATTGAACTGTCAAAAGATATTGAAAATCTTAATAATATGCAGTATCAAGTTTTTAAAACTGCAGCACAAACATCGGAGATTGATATGTACATATATCCGGTGTACTTCGTTACACCCATCATAATTATTATCTTAAATGCAATCTTAGTTAAGTTTTTTACACTTTTTTCCCATTTTGTCCCCTTCCGGTCATAATCCAATCATTTTTTTTCCAGAAATACACTGTAGATTCTGCTGTTTAGCTGTATATAGTCTTTAGACAAACACACATTCATTTTTATACAGTATACATATATAGCTTTAATAGTTGTCGTTCTCCACATATACAAAATATAATATTTAGTATGAATGGAAGGTGCCACGCCCACTTATCCAACCTCTCCCAGTGACTGACTGATGACGTTTATCGCTCACGTCGCTGCTTAGCCCTAATTTAGAAAGTTCTACTATTGCCGTTGTCAAGATATACAAAAATTATATATTGCTTTATATGGGAGTAGTACACGTCACTTGTCCAAATCTGTTCACTTTTTACCTGCTGATTTTTATTGGCTACGAAGTCATTTAGACCAAGTACAGAAGTTTTTGCTTTAACCATTCTCAAGATATACAGAAATCAATATATAGTTTGTATGGGAGGTACCACTCTCACTTGTCTAATCCTGTCCACTTCGACTGTTGATGCGGTTTGAATACGAAATTATTTAGAGCAAATTCAGAACATTCACTATTACAGTTCCAAAGATATACAAAAATTAGTATTTACTTTGTATGGGGAGTGCCACTCCCACTTATGCAATTCCGCCATTTTTTGATTGATTATTTTTATTGGACCAAATTTCGAAACTCTTACTATTACCGTTTTAAAGATATAGACATATAAATACAAATTTTATATGGACATAGCACCGCCCGGTTGAACCAAAACAATCAATGAAAGTATACCTTTCCAATGCATGTATTGGTTTTTAAATCGGTTTAGGACAAATGCCGTTGATTATGTCGACCTCTGAGCACAGTAGTACAAATAAAATAAAGAGCATTTACCGTTACTTTTTGTTTAAGATGATGTTAATTGATTGTTATTTTATCACATGTAAAACTTATGTACTTGATAAAAAATAATATAATAATGTATTGTTTTTTAATGCTATGATGTAGTTTTATACCATCTAGTCCCACAAAATTTTCTGAAATATTTGTCAACACGCGAGTGTACATAACAGGAAGTCTCTTTTCTTTAATACGGGTACTTATGTATATCATTTGAAGAAATCATCGTTGGAAAGATAATACACTGTCTACCGTTGTGGACATGCATACATACGTATGCACGTGTGCATAGGTACATACGTGCACTTGTTGATTCATTTATTCACTCAGTCATCTATAATTATACACTTACTCGTATATAGTTATGTTTAAAACGAGTTGGCATAATATTTGTTGTAACAAAGTTAGAACGCCATACATTAAATTTAATTATAATTGTTGTTATTTAGAGATTTTTAACACGTTTCACTTTAAAGATACTTTTTTAATCACATTACGATTATTTGCAAACACTAAGTGAAACAAAAACAAACACGAATTTTAAAACTGTTGAAGCACTCTTTACTTTTTCTGTTTTCTACTGTTTCATCTGTGGCATTATGTATTCATTTTGCACAAACTCAAACATAACGGGTCCGCCATCTAACTTTTTTTTTTTCAAGTAATGCTTCAAGCTCATCTTGGCGGGTATGTAAACAAGCAAAATTGTCGCATTTGGGGCACAGAAAACCCGCACGCATACAATTAAAAGCCGATACACCCAAGACGAGTCACTGTTTGGTGCGGATTTTGGTCCAGGGGCATAATTCGAAAATGAGCAAGGAGTGGCCGTTACAGTCAATGGCGATCGTTATCGGGCCAACGAATTTTTGTTCACAAAAATTGAAGAGGAGGATATTAGCAACATTTGGTTTCAACAGGACGGCGCTACGTGCCACACAGTCGAAGCTACACTCGATGTTTTGCGCCCTGTTTTCAAAAAAAAAAAAAAAAAAATTATTTGGCGGACCCTATACATATAGTATGCACATATCTAAAATGCTTTCTAAATATACGTATGATCGACAAAAATGTAATATTTAATTAACAAGATCTCATTGTAAATCTTTTCGCTTTTTATTTATTTTTTCTATTTAAAAGTGCTATATTTTTGAACAGAAATGTTTTAGGATGAACTTGTAATTTTGATAGAATTAGTGTAAACGTTCAGTTGATTATACTATTGGAGCTGCTGATGCTGCTGCTGCTGCTGCTATTGTTGTTACTGTGTTTCTATAATAACATGCTATCAACGCTATTTACCGTCTACTCTACAATTTAGTTATGCTTCTTGTGTTAAGAGCCAGATTAAAGCTTGGGTAAATAACTTTAGGGCAAATGTTTTTCCATTTGAAATTAAAAAGAAATATGAAAGTAAAATGGAATGTGTTTCATAATACATAGAAATGAAATATGTATATGTATGTATATGTATATGTACGCATTTTAAATACTATGGTAAAGATCCTAGTGGATTAATTGATTACCATAACGCAAAGGTGTATGTGAATTGCTGATATCAATGGCTCATATTGAATTTCATATATTCAGACATGAACAACGTCGAAGTCAAAATTTTGTAACCCAATCAAAACTTACTGTTTCCAAATAGATCAAGCTTTAAAAATGTATATTTGGCGAAATTAAACTATAATATAAACAAGCTGTTGCGTATGGATATAAATCAAAATAAATATTGAGAAGGGAGGTGCTTACTTTATTTTAAAATAATTTTAATATCCTTGGATTGTTGATTTTCTAAATAACACAATAAAAAGCCGGTTTCATACCTTTATGCACCTAGAAGGTAATAGCTTAGCTCAATATTAAACTATTTTATGTTTCTTAGCGGATTTGGAAAGAAGAGAAACAAATCGTTTTGAACAATTTATTTTTTGTTTAGATAATCTTTTACAATCTGTGCATTTCTCAGGCAAATACAATTTCTATCCAATGTTTTCCACACTTGTTAATTTGCAGATTTTTTTAACAGACCATTTTATACAGGAACCGTACTCTCTCTATTTATGAATTTTTTTAAGAAATATATCTGATATTTTTTCATAAATTTGAGTTGGCAGCATTGCCTTATTTGACAACCCATTTAACAGCTGATAGTGGCATTTTGTTTAGTTTTGTTTGACATTTCGTTATGGATAGATTTACACTAAAGCAACGCTTGCAGATCGTTAAAATTTTGTTCTCCGATGTTGATTGCATAGTTACTTAAATAAGCATTTGGAATGACTCTAATCAACAAGCTTTTATCGAAACACCAATACATCCGCAGAAAATTATTGTTTGGTGCGGTTTATGGGCTGGCGGAGTCAATGATCCATATGTCTTCAAAAGCTGTCAATGGTGAACGGTATTGAGACATGATAAGAAATTTATTCGTACTCGTACCTCAATTAACTGGCATTAATCTTGCTGACATATGGTTTCAATAGGACGGAGCCACATGTCACACAGCGCGCATTACAATTGATACTCAAAGAATCTTTTAATGAAAGAGTAATTTCACGTAATTCGCCACCAAAATCGTGTGACTTAACCCCATTGAATTCGAAAAGTTTTCTATTTTAAAAAGCCCATTTAATTGATATTTAAAATATATTTTTTGTTTTATTATGATTTAAACTTGTGTAACTGTGAAAAAAGCACCCGATATTTAGTTATAGATAAAATGCGCCTTAGTTTTTGGAAATTCCTTGGCTATTGATGAAGGCATTAAGCTTTTTAGTAGAACAACTCATGAAAGTATAACGTTTTTTAACACGTTACAATTTCTCCAAATCAATTTTTATTCAAATGATTTTTTCAGGTGGGCGTTAGAGGTGTAAATTAAGGCATCAAATACATCCATTTCACAATTAATATATATTTCAACCGGAAGTATTTGTGTCCGTCGACAGCAGCGTCAAGATGTCGTATTTCTAAATAATTTTGATGAAATTACGTAGGACTTTCATTGATAGCGATTTGGTCCAAAAATACCTAAGTGAGTAGTTCAAATTACATAACCACCATCATGTTCTAAAGGGTGATTCAACGAAAACGCACGAATTATCTTAATATTTTTTATTATCATAGAAGGATCTATGACAATTATGTAAGAAACAAAATATCGGCCAAATGCTAGTCGCGGCTTCGGTGGCATACCTCTATCCGTCGGTCGATATTTTTAATAACTTTGAGACATAATTGAGGTTCAATGTCGTTGTTGTTCTTGGCTTATTAACGTATACCGTTTATTTTAAACAATGAAAGAAGTCCAACGGTATCAAATCACATGATCATGATTGACATTGCCACGACATGTGATAATACGGCAATTGAATATCTCGCCATTGTTTCATTGGCTGTTGGAACCACATATCGTCCAGGTCCATATCCTCAATTTATGGTCACAAGAAGTCCGTTATCATTTCGCGATAGCAACGAGTCGTAGTTGACGGCTCTTCCGCCACACTATCGCGAGCAACAGCAATGTTTTCCGCAGAACAAACTGGGCTAGCATGCTCAGGTATTTTAATTTGAACGCCCATTTTCATAAAAGGCTTTAACAATCTTAGCGCGCTGCACAATTGTGCCTCTCCATGATTGAATTTGTCAAACACTGAAACAAAGAACTTGACGATAAGTTGTGACTCACATTTAACATCGTGCATTATGGTTAGACCACCCTTTATTATGAAATCGGTTTCATACTTTGTAAAACCGCTTAACCCGAACTTTGATAAGACTTTAAGAAGTATTTTTTTTTGTTTGTCATTCAATTTGAAGCTTTTTAATGTTTGTATTAATAAGTATGTAAATTGATACCAAGTTATCGAAAGTCAAAGCTATAGCGAGTTAAAATATTATTCACCATGATGTAAAATTACAAGTAAAATTATAATTTGAATCCTATACACACAAAGCGATTAAAAAAGATTAATTGCTTCCGTTAAATGCTATCTAAGGTTACTTATCATTCTCGGATTACGTTGGAAAGTATTTAATTTGGAACTTTGAATTTACATATAGATTCTTACTGATCCATATCTTTCCCATCATTGTTGTTGTATATGGTATGTACGAGTATATGCATGTGTGTAGTATATAAACAAAGATTAGTATCCTGCATACAGTGATATTTTAGCAAGTCTTCTTCTTTTGTCTCTTCCTTGTGTCTTGTGATTGGAAGACGCTTGATTTCGTGTGTATTTAGGCCCAGTTACGTGATGTAACAAATAACGGAATGAATAAAAAGCCTGTTTGCTTATTGTTGGTGTTTTTTTTCGTTTTTTTTTTCATTTCTTAACAGATTCTGCCTTTAAGAATGAAAATAATCGTGATGCTGATCGTACTGCTTCTACTGCAAATCAGAAAATCAAAATGAAAACAAAATAAAATAAATAAAAATGCTCTACAGCGATTTTTGCTTGCTACATGCATATACAGGGTGACTTATTAAGAGCTTTCGAATTTGATTTAAAAAAAAAAACACATCGAATTTAGAGAAATGTAATGTAATGAAATCTTTATTTGAGTCGCTAGAACGATGTATATAATTCAATGGGTAATGATGATTTCATGTAAAAGTGACCGCAGCTATGTCTCAAATGGTTCATACGCTGGGACCTATTTTGCATATTCGCTCCAACATATCGGCCGGTATCTTATGAATAAATATATCAATATTGTTCCTATAGACATGGGCCTTAATATAGCCCAACCAAAAATAGTCTAAAGGAGTTAAGTCGCTCGACCTAGGCGGCCAACTCGGAACTTGGCCACATTTTCGCGTGCTATGTGGCATGTGGCACCGTCTTGTTGAAACGACATACCATTGTCTTCTTTGAAAAAGTGCAGTCCAGTGATGCAACTGGCCCACAACTCACACCAAACAGTGCATTTATCGGTATGAATTGTAGTTCTTGTAATGCTTCTGGCTGCTCTTCACACCAAATACGGCAATTTTGCGTGTTCACGTATCCATTCAGCCACAAATGAGTTGATCATAAAATGGAAGAAGTGCACTATGCACTTTCTTAGCCGGGCGTGAATTTTGATAATAAAATTCAATAGTCTGCAAGCCTTGTTCGTTTGTAAGCTGATTCATGGTTAAATTATAGACCAAGCTGCCAAACTGTTAAGCTGTCAAAAACAGTGTTGCCAAAAAAGAAAATTACTGAAAAAATCACCCGATGTAACATACTTTAAGAGTGTATTTTAGAGTGTACATATGTATATATATTCGTAAAAAATATATATACATATACATATATAAATTAAATATGTATTTATATGTGTGTGAGTTTGTGAATTTAATTTTTTTTTGTGTATTCTTCTCGAGAAATATATCAAATCTGTAAATTCACTTAAATCCAATGACCACTACATGAAGAGTTTATATGCATGTATGTCAAAATGTACGAGCATATTTATTTAAGTATGTAATACGTTTATTGGCTTAAATACTTTACTACTCCAAATGGCCATTTCTTAAAAACGAGTTGTTAATATAAATTCCAATAAAAATAAAATAAAATAAAATAAAATGCAACAGCAACGGCATTTACAAAAACAAATGTGCAACCACAATAGAAATGAAAATAGAGAAAAACAAACATTAGTTGCAAGTTTTTTGTTAGTTTGTGTGTTGTTTCTCTCGCCATAACTTTAAAGTAAATTTTCGACATCACTGACTGGCACTGGTTGGAGTGAGTATACGAGTATTTTTTGTATGATTAAGTTCGACACCATTAGCCGAGTTTAAAGATTTTTCCATTTAAACAAATTTGGGTTTAACTTTGAAATGTGAGGCGTACAACGTCAAGTTACCGATAGATATACATATATTAGAAGCAGTCGCAATTATATAGTGTACATACTCGTACATATATGAACTTTGGCTGGCATCAGAAATTTCAATTTCATTTAAAGTGTTAATGAATTTTGTATTACTGCTACTACAGTTGCATGCAAATTGTTATTGTAATACGCTTCCGTCTTTCAAAGAGATGGAGACGAGACTGATAGTGATATAAAGCTAGAGAAGGAGAGAAATGAAAGAAGGATCGATTATACTACGTTTGTTAAACCACGTTGCATTACAAATCACGAATATTATCTTAAAAGCTCACAGTTGCTGCAATTGACTAGATGGCTGAGTGGCTGGCGAGCTGACAGAAAATGGTAATAATACTTTCTGTTTAATGTTTGGTTAGCTTGGGTATCGAGGTTTTGTTTTTCCTTTGCATTTTGTTTGCTTCTGTAGTTATTTGATGAAGTTGAATTCGTACTCGTGCCGAAAACGTGACCCAACCGGCTAAAAACTCTACACTTGCACCTTTTGCATTTTCAGGCAGCCTCACAGGCAGGCAAGTAGGCAGACAGGTAAGCATACAGCAGGCACCTATTCAAAGCGCTGCCAAGCAAAGCAAAAACTAAGGCCACAAGGCATTTGGTCTATCTGCCAAGCAATGGCAAAACGGAACAACAACATCACTGCCACCACCCGCGTTTAACAACAACTACATACATACGTACATACATACATACCTACATACATACATATATTCATATGTTTGTTTTTTGCTTTATTTCAGTATTGGTATGATCTCGCTTTTTCTTATTCAATATATGCGCTTGCATTTATGTTTGTATGTATGTTTTAATAATTTGCACCAGGCTTTAATAATGGTCTTAACTGCTTTCATAGTTTAACGAAAAGTATTTCTTATTTACGGATATTGAATGAAGAATTTTTTGTCTGTCTGTTTGTTTGATTTCGTTTTACAGCCAACCGATATTTTGAAGATCTCTTACCTTTTGGCTTTTGGCCATATATAAATAAATTGAAATTGTTGTTGGAACTCACTCATATTGATGTGGATTGCATACTGGTCCAATAAAGCTGTTGTTATTTTTTACTTTTAAATTATTGGTTCAATATTAATCTTAATTTTCTCATGTGCTTGCTGCTATAAACTAATTCTTTTGTTTGCCATACCAACATGCTAACTAACGAGTACAAGTAGAAACAAAATTATTCATACAATTATTATTATTATTATTTCTTTTATTTTTGATTTTGTCCATCTCAGCATAGGTCCGCATACGCTTATCTCGGGTAACGTTACCAAGGAATTAAGCTCTGTGAGGGTGTAGTCCAGGTTCTACACCCATGTTATTTGTATTCTGTTCGTATTGTTCCTTCACCCTAAGACTTCCCTGACAATTGATGATGTTTTAATCAGTAAGCCTTCTGCATTTTCGTTAAAATATTCTCTTGCAGACTCTCAGATACCTAATCGCTTCTGTTGTTGTTTTCGGTATTGTTCCCGTTGATGATATAATAATTGGAAGCGTAACAATTATATCCAAATTTTGCGACCTCTTTAAGTATTGGGACAGGGGGTAGTATTTCCTTATTTTAAGCCTTGTGTTAATTATGTTGCTGTCCAATGGGCTGTCGAAATCGATAATGACCGCAGTCTTATTCCGCCTATCAATTATAATCATATCAGGTCTATTTGGTATCGATGTTCCGTTCTGCGTTATATCTGTTAATATAGATCGGTCCCAGTAGATCGTGATCTGTCCATTTTCCATTACGGCTTAAGGATGGTACTTGTAATATGGCGGTTCTTCCCTTATGAAATTAAAATGTTTGGTGATCTCTATATGTAAATTTTGCCCATTAAGTCAAGTCTGTTCTTATAGTGACTTGCCGTTAAAGTCGAACAGCCGAAAACATTTTGATCAAGGTAGTATGTGTTTACATTATATTGAACGGCTAATAAAAACATTTTCAGACTTTTAATATTTGACATGACCTCCTCTTGCATCTCTTACACATTATAGTTTCTTTTTCATGTAATTAACCTACTTTTTTAAAGTAATAATCTGCCGGTATTTTCTGCCACTCTTCCATTATTACAATTTAAGATCTGTAATTTTTTGGTTGGCGTTTAACAACTTTTTTATTCAAAAACTCTGACAAATTTTTAGTGGTTTTCAAATGGGGGTTTTGCGTAAAATGATCTATAACTTTTTCGCAGTTATATAGAAGCCAAATCCCCACTATATGCGAAGTATGCCTATGTCCTTGATGTACTAGATTTTCCAGGCATTGCTTATCAAATTGCTCTTTAAATGTCTTAGTATAGCTGTGCATCCATTGTTGATTCTATAAAAATCAAGTCTTCTATGGCTTCGCTTGAGAAACATATCCAAACCAATACTAACATTTTTTCAAATTTATCAGTTGGTATGATTTCGTTCTTTTCCAGCGATGTTGAGGGTTTCCTCCTTACACTTGTAGGCTCAATATTGTAATACTGCACTATTTTCGTTTCAGCACAAAAAATGATGCCCAAAATATGATGGTTATGTCAATATATTTCATTATAACTTGAAAACGATTTGACCGATTTTGATGCCATAATTTTTTTGTATTTTCAACAGTTTCGGAGTTGTTCCTAAACGTTTGGTTGTACCTGCATCCAAATCGGACATATTGACATAACTATCGTATTTTGGGCGAAAAATTTGCCACGCCCATAAAAAAAATTTGAGCCCCTATATTCCATATAGTTTTATTTAAAGGTGTTTTTTGCTGTAGACCAATGTAATCAATTACTCTAATGTTTTCCATTTTTTACGTTTTTATTGTGAGTTAAGAGTATTTCGTAACAAAAGCTTAATCATAGTTTTAAAAGTTCTATCCACCCAAAAATTAAGGGTTTTCGCAGCAAATACTACCTCAAGAAATTAATTCAAAAATGTAAGCAGTTAAAGAAATTAGAGAAGAGCTTACAATACAATTTATATGGTGGGGAAATTCTGCACAAGCAGCCATACAAACATTAAATCGTTTTGTATTGAGTACAATAAAAGCTGAAAAATAACAACATTCAAAATAATTTTGTGGCCAACTGTATATGTATATCAATGACTTTATCTTGATCGTGGTTCATAAATGTATAACATGATGAGAAATAAATTGTTGAAAAAGGCGAAAAAATTGCAAAAAAAGTGCTGCAGTTACTGCGGCAGAGTTTGCTTTCAGTAAAGAAAATGTGAAAATGTTCATACAACAAAAGATGCTTTCATAAATCAAAAGCAAAAGTTTCATATTTTGTATTGATTTGTTTGAAGCGTGATGTGTCCTTCTGCATTAATCATAATTACCTACAACAAGTTTAGTTAATATTGTTTTTACAAAAACAACGAAAGAAGCAGATAAGCTGAAAAAAATGGTTTAAGAAAAAAATATCAAAAACATGTAGTAATTTTGTACCAATTTCGTACTTAACGCTTAACATTTTTGGTGTGCGTGCTTTTAATATGAATTAGTTAGTACATGCTTCAACAAAAAAAAAAAAAAAAAAAAAAACAAAAAAAAAAGCAATACTTGTTAATAATAGGTCATTATCGGTTTTATTTTAACGCTTAAAAACTAAAACAGTGGAATTATAATTATTAAATTGCTAGGAGAGAGAGGTTTTTGATGAAACATTTTCTAAAATTGCTGAACTGAAAGATGAAATAAAATTTGCAAGTTTACGAAAATAATTTTATACAGGAATTGTGTCAAATGTAGTTTGTTTTGTATTCCACTAATGACTTTAAATTATTTTATTAAAGATAATTATGATAAAAACTTTGGGAATTATTTGGCTATCGGTTAACAATGCATGCATATATTTATTAACTTTTATAAATACAAGCAGAATAAATACAATTTTATAAAAATGCTGTTTTTAATTGTTCCCATATATTTGTATATACATATATACACATACATATATACATTTCTTTGTTTTTTTTGACAACACAGATATATCTAGGAACGAAATTGTTATAAGCTAAAGTTTAAAATCGGGGGAAAACGGTCCAACGGTTAGGTAAAATGAGAAATAATTTTGCTTATGCAGTTTGTTTTATCAATGAGTCAATCACGCGTAAACGACTAAATAGATTTTTTGGAAAATTTGAAAATGATCAAATTCAGACTTTTCTTCTGATATGACACACATTTTTTGGCATAGACCCTCTAGATCTTATTATTAACAAGTTTCGTGCAATTCTGCAATAATTTTAGTTTATTAGCATAATTACGTTGTTTTAATATTTATAATGCAATTTTGCACTCTTGATGGGATCAAGGCGGACTTGTGTACTACCAGCTACTAAGACTTGGCGGTCGGTACAGACTGTAATTACTTCGTGTGAAATAATAATAAGATAATGTTAATTTTTTACATAATAGCACTCGGCCTCACATGGCAAAAGGTTGCCAACAAATTTTTAGAAACGAAAAAATTATATATTTTATAGCTCTAATCGTATTTTCTGGACATTGTTCCTTCTGACTACTGGCTGTTTTGACGAATACGGCTTCATTTGGCATTTATTGTTTTGAAGAAATCGAAAATTGGCTTCAAAGTTGGATCGCCTCAAAAGACGAGAAGATTTTAAGAGACGGGATTCGGGTATTGTGTGGGAGGTGGGGAAAATTTAATTATCTTTTGAAATACATATTTTGAGATAAAACAACAAACCGAGTCAATTTGTACTTCCAATATATACGTTTTTTTGTAAATAAACTGTGAAAACCTTTAAATTAAATTTGTTTTTATAAATATATTGTACAAAAAATTAAAAAAATATACCTGAGGTTTTTAAATATAAAGCCAAATAATACCCGGATGGGTTGTTGCTAACATTCATCATCCACTAAAATGTGTTCTACAAAAGTATATTTTCAAAGTTACATGCAATTATTACGGCATATCTTAGGAACTATAAAAGATAGAGTTTCTCACTTTCCACATGCTATTAAAAATTTAATTTCCGAGGAAGAATGGACGTGGCACTTCCCATAAAAATATATAAATTATTGTGCATCTCAAAAAATATATCAGAGGAAGCTGTCTGCTAAAGCTAATAAATTATATAATTTTACCATAAATTATTTATTTTTGTTGAATTTAAAAATTTGTTTTAATTCTTTCTACTGTGCACGCTTTGCTCTTGATATACTTAACCTGACCTAGAGTTATTTAGCATTGGCTTTGCCAAAGATCAATTTAAATAAAAATTCTTTTCCTAGAGACACATGTACGAAAGTTTTTTTCAGATGAAAAGAACGAAACATGGGTCAGTGACCCAAAAATTGGAAAAAGCAAAATTAAGGCACCCTAATGTAAAATATATATGTATGTGTATATATATGAAAAAATATAAGATAAAGCAGTGTTTATAAATATAGCACACTAAAGAATTTTTTTCTTCCTTCGGATTTATAAAAAAAAAAAACTAATGCTTTTTATTCAGTTTTCTACAAAACATATCTTAAGTTGTTAATTTATAATTGAATGCCACAAATGCCAAATCGATTACCTCCATAAAACAAAAAATGGGAAAAATTAAAAAAAAATCAAAATTAATATAATTTCATTAATGAACTAAAAAAATTATAAGTATTTTTTATATTTAGTGTTAATACTTACAATTATAATTTTATTTTTTTTAATATAATATTGCTTAGAAACAATACACTCTATATTTGGCATTATTATCTAAAAAAAAAAATTAAAAATTGGAATTAATCGATTTGGCATATGGGGCATTTAATTATAGCGTACTTTTAAATTAAATACTAAAATTTTAACAATCAAGAGAATAAAACAAAAATGTTAATTCAGTGTGAGGAAATACTTCTACCTTTGGCGCTTAAAATAAATTTGATTATTTTTGGAATTGAATTTACTACGTTGAAAAAAAGCCTCTGTAGATCCACACCATAAAATTTGATAAAACATGAAGAAAGTTTTTAGGACAAAAACTCGTTGTACCTTCTAGTAATTCTACGTTCTTTATGAAAGAATATTACAACGGTAGCTTAACCTGTGATGCTAAACAACATTTTTGATTATTTTCAAGCATTGAAAGCGTGTTTCGTCGTTAAAAATTAGCTTATTCCAATCAATTTCTGTCTAATTTACATACCTCTTACACCAATTTAACCTCTTTATTATCTGAAGCTTGTTTCGATAAGGGCAACATTTTTATATATAGTATTTAGACAGTTGCCAACAAGCCCACGGCGGCTACTAGCTGCCCGATTTCGATTAGACATATTATTTGTGAGAAGTTTATTATCTAAGATATTTGTTTCTACATTATAAACATATTTTCGTGAAACGGCATGCCTCTGCGATATTTCAGCATGTGATAGGCCCTCAGAAAGCAGATTTTTAATAGTGATTTTTAGTTCTAAAGTTACTCCCATTATTAAATTAATAAAATTTCAAATTTATTACAGCATGTGTTTCGTAAATAATAAAGTTTTTAACATATTTTGAAAGTTGAAATAAAAGTTCCAATTAGACAAGAAAGCAATCTGTTTAAAGTGAGTGCGCTTTAATTATGACATAAAAATTTCGGGAATAGTTTATATTAAAAGTTATATTTTTCTTAATTTCTTTCTGTTATGATGGTTTCTGATCTAAAATTAATATATAAGTTCTATTGTTATTAATTTTATTAAATTTAATGGAAACAAAAACAAATTCCCTAGTGCGCTATATTTTTGAACAATGCTTTATATGTATACGAGAGTACAGAAACAATTACATGAAGCGAAAATTTTAAGTACATGTTGGATAAATTTAGTGAATGTTAACAACCTGTTAAAAAAAAAAAAACAAATTTAAACTTTTAAGAAAAACAAAGAACCTACAAAAGTTTAACAACCAGTCATTCAGTGAACCATCCACTTATTCAACTAACCAACCAACCAAGCAACCAAACAACCAATCGACTAACTTATACATACAAAACATTAAGCGAAAATGCGAAACAGGCAGGCAACAGTCATCAAATCATATAATGACAATAACAGCATGTGTAATAAAGAACAAATTAAATTACCTTAATCTGTTCTAAGCACATACAACAACAACAAGAACAACAATACTAAACCAACAACATTCAATGCTAAGCATAAAAGAATATAGAGTTGGACTTGAGCAGCTTCTTGCCCACAATTTAATTTATTTATTTTCGTTTTTTAAATACTGCACAATTTCAAATTATAATTTAATTTTATGGCCAAAATACTTGGTATAGAAATTATTTAAAAGCTTCCACATTGATGGACACATGCTCTACTTATTATTACGTACGTACGAGTACTATATATGTATGTAGCCAGACATACTATTTAAATAGTACCTGCTTCTAAAAACATTTAAAATGAAAAGTAGGATTTTAATAAAGATGACTGCGATGAGGAACCAATTAAAATTTTTTCTTTAAATTTCCAAATTTATCTCAACAAAAGAGACGTTAGATGTGCCTCAATCAATTGAATGGAGTATGATAACAGAGTTGAAGCAGTTATTGCACGTCAGTATATGCAACAAAAATATCAATCGCAAACTGCTACCAATACCATTTACCTTATAGTCTACCAGTCATTGAAGGAAAAGAAACCAAAATTAAAAAACAAACAATATTCCAAAGGCAAGAGCAGCTTAAGCACAAAAAATCCAAATGAAATATTTGTTGTTTGCGAATCATATAGATATGGGTAAAGGGTAGACATGGCTTTTTATTTGTCTTCTTTTTATTTATTTCTTAAACAGAAGAAAGCAGTTCAACTCTCTTTTGTCTTTTAACATTTTTTTTTCTATTTCATTTAATTTTTTCATTATTATTGTTGCTATTGCCGCTGTGTATGTATGTAGACTAGAAGAATTCTTTATATTGACTTAAACACCTTAAGTGATTTAATAAGTACCCATCTACATACATATTTTCATTTGAAAGTTCTTTTCCACCTTTTTTGTTTTTTCTAACATTTTATTTTGTTTACAACAACAACAACAACAACAGAGTTGGTTGTAAACGAAAATGAAGTAGGGAAGAGTGATCTTAAAATGAATTGTAGTGGCCTAAGCATGATTTTATAAAACCGGCAAGAAGTTACAAAAGGCGAGGAAAAAGAAAAATGACGATCAACTTCAATTATATATGTATGTTTGTTATATTGTATGTAGTGTATGTATAAAAAAGAACGACTGTTTTGGCCTTCATGGTGGCGCATGGCCATCACCATTCTAACTCAGTTGTGTATGCTTGTTACCTAAAAAAAACACATTAACATGTTTGTACTTATGTATATATATAAAAGTAAATATATAAACTTACATATGTATGTCTTTTTATTTTACATAAAACAATTAAAATTTTAATAAAATAATACGAAAAACAAATTATGAATAACTAAATACTGGCAGATGGACAGGTTGAATACTTGAGTTGGAAGTACTTAGTAGTAAGTAATTATGTAATTATAGTGTTTTGATGGTTTATTTTTGTTGTTTTTTTCTATTTCTAATTGATATTGTTACTGTAGATTTATTTTTTCTCATGGAAGCATGTACTAGTAGTTGTTCAACTACTCACTACTGACATTTATGTGTGTTTAGTGTGCGAAATTGGAATAAAGAACTTTAGATAAATATTTGGGGAAACTATACACTGATTTAAGTATGCATACATGCATATTTATATTACAAAAGAAAGAATATCGAATAGGATAAAGAAAATATTTTTACCAGAATTGAGAGCAGAACAAGTAGGTTTCGTGCACAGACCTCGTTAACACCTTAAGAATATTCTTAGAACAATAGGTGAAATGTTGGAGGATCTACTTTGTATTTAATGCTTATAGATTTTGAAAAGGCGTTCGATACACTCTCGCACGAAGTTATATGTGCCTCATTAGAACGTAAAGGCGTCCCTGGGAAGTTAGTTAATCTTATTTCTATTACTTCCTATAATGTGTTCCTTCATGGAATACACGGGGACTTCTCTCAGTCAATGAGCTGTACCCAATACAGTTTAACGCCGTCTTCGAACGGCAAATGTGTTAGAGACATGACCAGTTCTAGCTAATGTTATGAGTTGATACCGTTTTTCTTCTATTCAGATGGTCTGGCCTGGTATTGAACCGATGACCGTCTGATTGGTAGACGGGTGTCTTACCATACCATACCACAGCGGCACTCTAGTTACCCTTATATGGGGTCTATTTAGAAAGGAAAGTTATCGTATTCTTCATGAAAACAAACTAAGCCGAAGAATACCAGTAGATAAGATGTTCACACTGATCTTTAATATTGTTCTAGACATAGTTATGAGAGAGGCCCCTGTAGAGAGGCCAGGAATAGTGTGGAGGAATAGTCGATTGGAATGTGCTGACGACGTTTGCCTGGTCTCTCACAACTATACATATGTATATGTCGGAGAAACTAGACTAGTGAGTACTAGTGTTGCCCAAGCCGCAGCCAAGGTAGGATTAAGAATAAATGTGAGAAAAGGTGAAGGTACTGAGAATAAACAGCGATATACACAGGGGTTTTACAGTCGGCGAGAGAACTATTGAGGAGGTATTATAACGAAATCAGGTGGTTCCTCAATAGATATTAAGAATCGTATAAATTCTGCGAATAAGCATTTGCGCGATTGGCCAACGTATGGAAATCGTCCTTTCTCTCTCATCGAATGTTAAAATTAGAATATTTAACTCGAACCTCAAGTCAATATTTTTGTATGATTGCAAGATCTGGAACGTCACACCTCGCGACAACAAGGTTATACAAGTCATATTTTGAGAATGTTTTGGCCCAAATCAGTACCAAATCGCATGTTATGGTCCCAAATCACTCACATACCTAATGCAATGAAAATAAGAAGACGCAAATGGAACTGGATTGGTCATACACTAAGAAAATCCCATAGCGCGTAATGTAACATACCTACAGGTAACATGAAGTATGTACATATATTTTGTTAATATAAATATATATACATGTGTGTATACATACCTCCTAAACTATTAGCTTAATAATACCTACTTCTGTATATTGCTCTTGAAACCACAACTGTTAAGGCTTTTAAAATTACTTTACTTTAATAATAAATAAATAAATAAACAAAATTATCTCCTTAAATCTCTATTCAAACTTTTTATTTTCGAATAATTATTAAAACATAAATTACAAAGTTAGTTGATAGTTGATGATTTTTTTTGTAATAAAAATATGTGTAATTTGTCTTAAAATGTGAAAAAGAATAAATTCATTTTTAATGATCAAAAAGTTTCTGAGTTTTAGCGGCAAAAGAAGTCCTATTAATATACTTTTACTGCAATGTACATACATAATTATTTTCAAGTTAAAATCTTTTGTTTTTTTCTTCATAAATTGCTTGTGAAAAAAATAAAAAGGAAAAGTTTTTATTACATACATACCTATTTATAAATGTTTTAATTGTGACTCATTGAAGTGATTAATACAATTATTGTGTTATAAGGTATTCCATCTGAATATCTTCAATTTTGTATATGATATTTTATATTAATTTGTCAATCAAAGTGACTTAACAAGGGCAATATAATAATGTTAATAATTTAATGTTAAATCCGTTACTCACCAATTAACACTCTATAAATCAGCAAATCGATATGAAATTAGTACAAGGCTTTAGGATTTTACACCTACATACCTATTGTAAGTATATACATACATACATATACATACATATACATAAATAATTCACAAAAAGCAAAAATATTAGGTAAAAGTGATATTTTTCAGATAAAGCAACTCATTTGTGTTTTCATTCTTTTTTCGATAAAGAAAAAAAAACAATGAATGTTTTTATATATTCCGTTAACAGCCTACAATCCAAATATGAGCACCTATGTTTCGCAAAGAGCAAAATTTGTTTTTTGACGTTATTCTGTTTCGCTCATGAATGTCGTTCTCTTTTTGAGAAATGCTGCAAGTGAAATAAATTTGCAGACAACAGCTGATTTAGACAAATCGTTTTGAAATGCAACAAAACTTGTATATAAAGCTACTTAATTAAGTTCACCGACACCTGTGCAATGTACACAAACGTTATTGTAGTTGCCCATGTTAGCGTTTCTATTAATTTTTAAGCGTTTATTTCAATGTATGAGTAGTATTAAAATGAAATTTGTATAAACATGTTGTCTTCTTTTAATATGCAGATATTTTTTGATATTGCCGTTTGGTGGTATCTGAAGCGATGTCTGCCTATATGATTCATGTTTGTTTTTAGCGCGTTTGCTTATAAATCGATTGTTATTTTTTTTTAACTTAAACTGTTTGCTTTTAATATGTTAGAAGTAATCACTTTATTCTAATGACTAATATTAAAGTTTTTCATACATAAGTATGTATACTGTCACAGATGGCCAAAGTGGCAGTTGTCTATATGTATGTACACCTGAACTAAAACAAAACTATTAAACAGAGAATAAGAAATAAACAACAATTTCATTCAGTTGTGTGATAACTTTTTTTCTTTAATAATTTTAATTTAAATTAAAATTGTTTATTTGTTTTGTTGTTTTTAAGTTTCGTAGTACTACTATTACTACTGCTATAAATGCAGTTCTCCCTTTGGCTACCCCTGATGTATGTATGGATTAATACACCAACAAATTTTTAGATTATTTTTAAAATAAAACGTTTGTGCCTTAAGTCTTTTGTTTTAAACATACTCATACGAGTATTTATTAATTTCAAAGTTTTGTATAGGCAATTTAATACATCGATTAAACTCATTATGTTTTTTTTTTCTATAACTATTTTCATTTTACTTAGATTAAAAAAAAAAACGCCAAATTAAATTTTAACATTATTTGCAGATTATGTTTTATGGCACCACTGTATTTGCACAGCATCTTCTTGAAGTGAAAAAAATTAGCTCTCTCTTTAAAATCTCTACTTTTCTTGAAGTTGTTTGCTTAGCTTTAATCATTTAACTCTCAAAGAAAATATATTTATTGCTCTTGACGCAAAACGTATGTTTGTCAGTTCAAGTCTTTTTATTCTCCACCACTTACAGGCTTTATGTTAAAGTTTAAAGCAAATGCTGCACAGTTCCGTCACAAATTTCCATTGGAGCGGTTCGTTCGGTACGGATGACTATGAAGTTTGAAGATCAGCATTACAAATTTTAAAATCAAGAATCAAAAAAGAAAAAATGTATAAGAAACAACTAATAAAATAAAAAAAATATATATTATATATAATTTTCTTGTTGATAAAGTAAAGAAAAAAAAATAATAACATGTTGTTTGTATTTTCGAAATAAATACACACGTATGTATATAACAACACCTATATACGTATGCCATATACATATATGTATATTACAATACTACTTAAGAGATTGTGTGTAAAAGGAAAATGCTTATATGTTACACATAATTGCAATATCAATTTGAGTGAAATACAAGTTAAAGATCATTTCGATATTAAAGATAAATACAATTTGAAAAAGAAGCAGAAAAAATGGGAATTACTTTTACCTTTATAGCTTAATCGATAATAAAAAATAGAAAAGAAAATCATAAGCACTGTACTCATAAGTCATAAGTCAGAAATGAAAAGAAAGTGTTTCACCCAAAAATTAACCACCACTTATAATACAATATCATAGAAGTGAATAATAAGAAAAGGTAATTAATTGTTTTAAAAACCTACGCATAAATTAACAATATTGTGGGCAATAATAGGCATAATAAACAAATACAACTGTTCAGGTCACACAAAAATTGCAAACTTCTTAAACACCAACACCAAATTAAAATGAAAAAAATAAAATAAAATAAATAAATAATTATTTTACATATAACATATATATGTATGTATGGTATTTTTTGGGGGTTTATTTAAAAGTGAGAGTTTAATTGTGGTTTAACTTCATTGGTTGTTGTTTTTGTTCATTACTTATTTTTATTGTTGTTGTCACTTTTTCTTGCAATTACACATGGTTGATTGAATACGAGTACATGATGACTGCAAGTAAATTGGCAATGAAAAATAAATATAAAACTTTATTACTGTTACTTAAATGTTTATATCGTATTTAAAAATATTAATTATTTATGTATGCAACGGGCACAAAAAGTGGTGCGCATGCGTATAAAATATTAACGAGTGAAAAATACAAAACATTAACTACTGGGGAAAATGTAAATTGTTTTTAATTTAAAAAAAAAAAAACTTAAGCACGTAGTCTTAATTACATAATACAAAAATCAAAAACCATTCACAAATATATCGGTCAAGATCGGTCATAATGCAGAACATTATTAAAATTCATTTCAGTTAAATATTTAAACATAAATCTTAAGCAAATTGCATAATTGTGAGAAAAAATATGTAAAATTTATAGCAACACAAGAATGCGAGTATATTTCTTTTACTCAAAGTGTTTTACCATAATTACTTTTTAAAGTTTATTAAAGAATTATTTTGTAGTTTAAATTGTAAATTTTTAACAAATATCTTTTTTAAATTTAAAAATTAATTTAGTTTTCAAAAGAACCATATTACCGCTTACTTTCTTAATTTATTCAAACTGTTTTTATTTATTTTAAAAGCTTTATTCCATATTCATAAAAATGATTTTCGATTTATAAAGGCTTAAAACTAATTTTCATACAAATTATGTTTTATAAACCTTTTAAAAATGTTTTTATGAATATGAGAAAACGAACTTGAAATATCTGGAAAATGATAGTACTTTTTTGATAGGCTCTATCGATTGGAACAAGAATCTATTATTGGAATTTTCGAAACAGCTTCCAAATCTTGAGTTTCGGGTAATAAATCAGTTTTTCTGACTCTCATGCACTTATAAGCTAATAACTTAGCTGAATATTAACGATTTTAAGTTTATTTTCAAAAGAAAAGAAGATAAATAAACCTTTTAATTGATATACGAGTACTATCTAGAATTTTGTTTTTATTTCAATCTTACAAATACGATGAATTTAAATATTTTCTATTGTCATAAGAGTGTTTTTAAGACTTTACAAAATCCAATAAAAACAACAACAAAATTCTTACAACAAAACCGAAATATACTCCACTTTTTACGCGTCAAAATAAAGTGTACAAGAAAATAACTATGCCACAAAAAATGACGGTGAAATACCTGTGAAAGCATACCATTTTTTTAAAGGTGCTGTAGAGTACAACAAGAATCATATTATGGTTTTTTCTTAACAGCTCTAAAACCTTGAGTTACAGGTAAAAACTAAATAATAACCGATTTTAAGACTTATAGCGGACTTGGAAAGAAGAGGAACAGATCTATTAAATGGTTTATCGGGCTCTCATGCACTTATAAGCTAATAACTTAGCTGTTCATCAGCCTTTTTAAGTGATGTATGCATATATATGTATGTCGTTTTAGTAGCTTTGAAGAATCTGAGTGAATTTATCAAGCAAACACATTTTTCATCAAAATTTTTACACATTTTTCAAGTTTAGAGCTGTTTTTGCTGACTATTTCTTAGTTCTTGTCGATAGCGTCTATCAGAAAAATAATAACACTTGTCAGGTATTTTTTTTTTCACACCGTGTAATAAATATAAGATGCTCCGAAAGTTTTGAGTATTTTTCAAAGGAACCATTTCGATTATCTTTTAGGAATATAGTTTGCCTTTTTGACTTTACTAAGAAATTGGAAAAGTTTTTTCCACAACTCTTCCAATTTGGCTTAACAAAGAATGAAACAATGCCTGCATGTATATTAAAAGTTAAATTTAAAATGAATTACGAATACTTTTCTTTTGTTTTTTTTGTAATCATAGTTAATTTTACACTATTTTAGTACATATCGTATGTATGTATTCAATATATGAATAAAATGTGGTATCTATTAACTAAGTAAACAAAATACCTGCTTTATAACATATATATGTTTTTTCTATGTGATCTAAATAAATTCGAGTAAATACAGAACTAGATTGTTAACCAGCTATGAACCAAAATTAATATTTTTTATAGTTAACCAAAAGTCAATCACTAAAGTAGCCATTTCATTTCAATAAAATACAAAAAAAAAAATTAAAAAAAAAACAAAAACAAAAAATAATTTGTTTATAGTATGCGTGTCACATTGTTGTGTATCAAGTTCAAATTGCATTTACTGTCAACATAAACGCAATGCGGTCATATCGTTACAAATACGCGCACACACACAGTCCACTCGAACACCGCTAAACTAGAAGCTGAGGGGATATAAAATACAACTACTTGAGTTGACTTGTTTGTGAAAAAAACAAAAAACAAAAAACAAAAAACAAAAAACAAAACAAAAATTAAAATAAATGAGGAGCATCTTTGCTTTATTAAAAAAAAAAGAAAAAAATCACGCATGATTGCAAAATACTTAATAGACTCAAACCGAAGCATAAATGCTAAAGTACTAACTGGTATCAGTTATTTATTTTTTTCCAGCAGTTCAACGTGTGTTTTAATTTCAGTTGCTTCTTCTATTTATTTATTTTTTTTTTTTTTTTAGTGTAAAACGTTTATAGCTTTCTTTTGTGGTGCGCATGCATATAGTGATTTAATAAAACTTTATGAATATATTGTGTTGAAATCTTAAAATTAACACCATTTTCCCAACTTTGTTTTTAGTTGAAATTCATTTACTGTTCTGGTGCTTTTTGATGCAGATGACAGCATGGTAGTCATAGCTGAAAGGGAATATTACAAATTATATTAACAGGCCTATGAATGTATACTTATATATGTACGAGTACGTATGTATGTATATCAGTTTATATTTTTTGTCAAGTGCTTTTCAAATTAGCACTCGAGTACAAGAAATTTTTCAAACTCCTTCTATCTTTAAGTAAAGGTAGGTATGTAGCTCGTAGAAAATTATCTGGCATAAAAAGCTTGATAAGAAAAATTATTACAAACAATAGTTTTGGAATAGGATATTATATCATAGCCAATCTTAACTGACTAAAATATTCCTTACATTTTAATATCACTGATAGCTTAGGAGCAACTTTAACGTCAATAAACCAATAAATTTTTTTTACGTCCAACCAAGTTGAAGGTTGATCCACATGATCTATCGTTAAGTTTTTTTTTAGGTTTAACACAATCACAACTAAACATTAACGTTCGAGTTTAGTACACCGAATACATTGAATAGAATGATTTACCGTATAACTAAAAGAAGATAAAAAGCCAAAATAGTAATAGAAATAGAAATATTTAAAGAAAACAAATATTAATTAACTGCACATACAGCATTAGAGCATACGAGTGAGTGCAACTCAGCAGACATTAAACGCAATCAACCACCATTTCAGACTAGACAACTTAAAAGGTATTATCGCATCGGTATATGAAAAAAGAAGAGTTTTTTGTTTTTTTCTTTAACAATATACTTACATATGTATGTATGTATGTATGTACGTATGTATGTATTTACGTACTATATGCATGCATTATACAGACATGTTACTACTTCGAATGGAGAAGGTGAAACGAACTACATATGAATGTATGTATGTATGTATGTAGTATACATATTATATGTCCCTGTTCTAAGCAATAGAAAAAGAAAATAAAAATAGAATATAGTAATAGCAAAAAGTGATGGTTATTTGTTGTTTTTGCTGTTGTTGCTGTTGCTGCTGCTATTGTTGTTGTTGTTGTATTGTTGTTGCTGCTGTTGCTGTACTTTAAATATTTTCTAAACCATTTTTCTCTACTTGTGAAAATTACTTATTGCAAAAGCATTGAACTTTGTTTATTGGATGCCGATGTTCTTTCTCCTCTTCATTTACTATTTCATGGTGTTGTAGTTATTGTTGCTGCTGTTCGTTTTATTTTATTATTTTTATTCAATTTTTACTAAAAGAGTATGAGTATCGACGACCATGCTTTAAAAGTCGACTAATTAGTGTACGTGTATCCTTACAGTTATCATCTGTTGTGTTATTGTACAATACGATTAAAGTACATATATATATATATACACATATATACATATACATACTTAAAAAATGTCATTAAAATAAAAGCATAAATGCTTTCAAAAAGATCTACGAGTACTCTTTATTTCGTGTTACATCAGTATTCTCAATTGTAACATCTCCGTTTTCTAATGCATGAAAAAGTTTATAGGCTCTGATGTGAACGAAATGATCGCTACAACAGCAATAATAATAATATCAACAACAACAACAACAACAACAACAACAACAACAACAACAACAACAACAACAACAACAAAAAGTCAAGTATTTTATATAATTTTTTGTGACTTTTTTGAATTTCGTTTTTTCCTCTTTCTTTGCAACAAATGCGGAAATCGTTTACTAATGTGTCGCTAGTAAATGAATGTTAAGCACGAGTGCTTTAATTTGTATGAAGAAAGACATTTTGTTTAAAGTGTGTGTGTGTGTGTGTGTGTTGATTGGCTGAGTAACTGCATACAAATGAACATCAAGAAAAACTTAATTAATAGAATGGTTGTTTTGCTACAGCTCTCTTATCACTTTGTTTGTTATTCTCATTTGTTGAAGAAATATTTTTTGCTTCAAATCAATTTATTTTTTCCTGATCAATTTAAAAAGCGTTTAGCACTAAAATTAAAAAGTTATCTTCAAAAAGAAACCCCTTTAAAATTTTACATAAAATAGAAAACTTTCATTTCGAAATCAGTTTATTATGCAATTAATTGATTTATTTAATTTATTTGATTTTGAAATTGCTATTGAATTTAACGGTAGGAACTATAGATCATAGAAAATACTGTTATTGAGCATTGAAAAACAACACATTTCTAATTACTTTACTAAATTTTTTCAGGTTCCCAGTTCTTAGCTTAATCGTGCAAATAAAATAATGTTTTTTAAAGTAGCCATGCGAAAACGAGAACTAATTTTTGTCGAGATTGTTTACGTTTTGAAATTTGTTCATGTTTTCGAGAGTGTAAAGATATAAGAGCATCAAACATAGATACTCAGTACTTACTACATGCAGTCTAAACCGAAAATATTACGTCCACTTTTCACATTTAGTCTAGTTATTGACTGTTGTTGTTTGAACTAAATTTAGAAACTTCTACTATTACTGTTATCAAGATATACAAAAATTGATGATTACTGTGTATGGATGATGTCAAGACATACAAAAATCAATAATTAGGTTGTACGGGAGATGCCATGTACACTTTTAAATTCATGATTTGTATTGACTATGTAGCTATTTGGACCGAATTTAAAGACTCTTACTGTTACCGTTTTAGGATATGGACAAAAAAAAAGTCATAGTATAGTTGTGGCAGTCGAGCTAGTACATGTTGGTTCAAAACAGCCTAATAAGTTAACATTAAATCGTTAAAAACGTTGGGATTCTCTAAATAAAAAATAACTACAAGTTAAAATAAGTGTAAAAGAAAAATGTTGAAATTTTCAAGTAGTTCACGAGTTCAGTCTATTTTTGAAAACAAATGATATATTTTTAAAACAATATAATCTGTCATTAATAATAAATAATCATAGCTTTACTTACCTATTGTATATAACATAACTTATCGAGTAGAATTAATAAATAATTATGTTCAGTTCAAAACAATAAAATGTTGATTTGTGAAATATTTATATCTTTTACTGACGTGTGCTTTTTAATAATAAAAGTTATTCGAATAAAAAATGCTCATTAGGTTAACGGTTGTAAACGAAAAGGAATTTGTATGTGTATACGTTATATAAAAGCGTTATATGTATTCTACTATTAATTTATGTGTTTTTATGATTTTAACATTCTAGCATTGTTTTGTGTCTGAAAAGTGAAAAATAAAAAATATTGGATTTAATTTGAATGTTCAGATCTAAATTCAGATGACATTAAAATTTACATAATTGGCTTTAAATGTGAACGCACGCAACTGTTTATCTATCTCTTAAATAAATAAAGAAAAAGAAAAAAACTTGATATCAACAGGGATCACTAAAGTTGATGTTAAATCTAGTGATCTCCTACTAAGCGCAGTGTTGTGTACTTTTTTAAGCAAAATACTTTTTATCATAATAAAAATATTAGATTGAAGCTTTTTTTTTAATTAAGCAGCGATAGTGAAAAGATTGGAGCCCGATTTATTATAAATTCGGCAGCGATAGTTGTTTTGTTATACAAGGCAGCTATGTGTGTTTGTATGTTTGTTTGTTTGAGCCTTATGGATAGCTAACCGGGTAAACCGATGTTCTTGAAATTTGGGCGAGATTGAATAAGTAGGCGTGGCAACTTCCATTCATACTAAGTATCGGATTTTGTATATGTGAAGAACGACAACTATTAAAACTTCGTTATCTACCCACATCAGTCAAAAAACGGGAAATGCAGAAATCACATTGGATAAAAGCAAATCTATATACGTATAAACTCTATAAAAATGAATGTGTCACTAGGATAGCATTTAAGATATTAATTAAGATGGAGGTAGCGAAGCACGCCGGGTTTAAGCTAGTAATATAACAATTCCCATAAAATTCCGTGAAAGAACACGGAGTACTTCTCTCTGTCAAGGAGCTGCACCCAATTCTTTCTTAGACTTATTGAAAGGGACCTACAGTTTAACGCCGGCTACGAACGGTAAATGCATTAGAGAAGTTTTCAATAGTAGTTAATACTCATAACCAGTTACTTAGCTAATGTTATGAGATGGTACCGCCGTAGAATTTTTTTTTTCAGATGGTCTGGACGTTAGCAGATATAATTTCAATAGTTTGTGGTCTCGGAGAACGCAAGTTTATAATCTGAAAGTGTGTAAAGTGCTGACTAAAGGAATAACCGTTTTCTTTTAACTAAATAGACTTGTCTTACTCCCACAATTAATGAATTATAGGAAATCGTTATTTTAATTTAAAAGTTTTTTCAGTTGCATTCCTTGTAAATCTGATTCATAGTATATTTGACCAACTAACGATGGTTTCTCTCCATCGGTATGGTACGGTAATAAACATAACTCAATATGAATACAGTTTTCATGGCAAAAAAATGTACGCTTTATTTTTCTCAGAAAGTTCTTTTTTAAAATAGGCCTCAGATCAAAATTAAGTACTTAGTTTGGTCACCTTCAGCATCAATAACAGCTTTATACCTTCTTCTCATAGAATGAATTAGAGTCTTGGTGATATTAAGTGGGATATTTGCCCATACATCTGGAAAGAGAGTCTTGAGTTAATTTTTTCTCCTAACCTGGAGCTTGTGTAATTTGGACTCCATATACACTCACAAATTCTCTATATGATTAAGGTCAGAGCCCTTTCAGAGCTAGGCTTGTTAGGCACTGTCGTGATTCATTTGAGCTGCTCTCACGACAGTTTGATATCCATCTCATTTGGGTCATTCCGGGTAATTGTGTGGCTGATGAGCTTGCTAAAGCGGGCATACTCCTTCCGGACAGTCACCTACTTGTAAGGGTTGGTGTAACGCTGCCTTCCGTCAGGCTGTCTATTTGGCAGAAGTATTTACTAGACGCTGATAGATCCTGGGCAGAGGCTGATTCTTGCTTCACTGGTAGACTCACCTGGCCTAGATTGGATGGCAGGCGTAACAATCAGCTTTTTAAATTGGACCGTGGTGTCTATCCTCACGGGGCATTGCATTATGGGTAGACACGGCGAATAATTTCTTTCAAGGTTTTAGATCGATTGAGGAAGAGGAGAGAGTGACCCATTTCATTTGCCAATGTCCGTCTCTAGCTAGACGTAGACTTGGTTCGCGTTTTCTTGATAGTCTATCAGATCTATCGATCATTGATGTCATTCTTATAGCCAGATTGTTATAGCCAGCCACGGGCTGATTTCCGTCTTGGTTTCCGGCTCTGGTTGATCGTCAAACCGATTAATCAGGACTTGACGGCTGGTACATTTGTGGTATCATAACGGCCCGCTATGTGTGCTCAAGTGTGTCTTGTCTCAGCTAGGCTGCCATTCCCTCCTAACCTAACCTAAGGTCAGAGCTCTACAGAGAATGTGACAGCACTTTTTAACATTATATAGAAATCTTTATTCTACTATTAGGAAGGAATGTTTCGGGTAATTGTCCTAAAAGGAGCAATAGTCCCCACTTGAATTTGACATTGAAGTGTATTGGGCAAAATTATTGTTAAGTATCTTTAAATGTCCTATCGTGTTCATTGATCCTACTATGAAAACAAGATTTCCAACTCCATTTGACCCCAGTGAACTATGATACATGCCATGAGATGACATTTGATATTAAAATGAATTTGTTAAATTAAATAATTTTTTTTTATACCAAGCTGACTACTGTGCTTTTAAATTGCTTTTGGTTTATGTAACTTCTTTCCCGGATAGCCACTTCGACTATTCCAAAATCATGATCATTCACTAAAAATTGTTGTTGTGAAAATAAAAAAACTCTTATCAATGATGTTTTTTTTTCTTTGTTACTGGACTGAATAATTTTCATTCACATAAAAGCCAGCTTTATGGTTTTATTTTTGCCAGTGCACATATTGCTATATAATATATAAAATTTTCCGTAATATATTCGACCGAACAAGAATTTCAATCTAAGACGGACTTGTTAAAAGCTAAAACTTCCATTATTAAGGTATAAAAAACTAAAAATATTGTAGAATATAAAATAAATCGTGATATGAAATTTTTAATTTCGGCATTTGTTTATTTAAAAAAAGCAAAATTAATTTTTTATCAATTTTAATCAATTTTTTATCTTAAAAATAAAACAGTTACAGTTTAATCATTATTTAAAAATATACAATTTTTAACAAAAATTAAGTGGAAAATAATGAAACCAAATGAGTCGATGTGAAAATATGGAAAAAAAGAGAAAATGATATAATTTATTGATTATATTGTAAATAAAACAATATAAGGTTATACGTGTATTGCAGACAACATTACCATCATCATTACTACTCATATATATATGTACATAGCACACATACGTGTGTACTACGTACAACTGGCAACGAAAAAGTAATAAAATTTAATGTAATGCACATACAAACACATACAAAATACGTTTTTAAAATTAAATGAAAATATTTAACATCATCATACCACCATAGTGCATATTTTTTTCTTTCACTTTTATTTTCTTCCATTTTCGAATATACTCACTGGTATGCAGTGCAAGTGGAATGAAAACGTAATCAATTCATAAAAATAACTCAAGTGTAATGCACCGAAACTGTAAAATGTAAGAAAAAACAAAAAAAAAAGCAAAAATAATAATACAAACGAATCGCATTTGAATAGAGAAATCTTTGATAAAAACGTAACGAAAATTCTTCAATCAAAAAAACTATTAAAAAACTTTAACAATTTTACTCTTAAAATAATAATGCATTCAACCATCCATCCATCATCTACATACATACTCGTATGTGTATGTACATAAGTATGTGTATAGATTTAATAACTACTATTCGCCTTTCTTCTTTTATTAACTAATAATTAATTAACTACAGTTATAATCATTTCAGTATCATATAATATTAGAGAATATCATTACGAAAGTAAATAGTCTTCAAGACTAATCATCAAACATATCAAACAAATCAATTTATTAAAATGCACAACTCGATACATATAATTGAAGAAAATCTAAAAATACTGACACAACTGATCTATTGTGTCTCAACCAAACGCATTTAATATATTTTTTTATGAGTGCATCTATTGACAGACCGAAATGCATGTTATTTTATAATTGCAGAGTCAAAGAAAAGAAACAAAAAGCTTGGTAAGTGTAAAAATTATTTATATACATATGTATGTATGTATACATACATATCGCACTTTATCAACAAGAGGGTATTAATTCAAAATTTTAATTTTTTCAGTAGAGGTGAAAAACTGTTTGTGGTAAGCAAAAAAATAATAGTTTTTTTATAAAAAAATATACGTACATTTCTACTTCCACTTTTGTATTAACTCAAAACAATACCTTCTTGGTGATATAAAGAAAGGTAGTAACCACACTATTACGAAAATGGTTCAAATGTGGTTTTCGAGATGAAAGAGTAATCGGAATACGTTGATATTTTTACAATGGATAGATATTGATGTTGTTACTTGATTTCTTGTGAAAAGTGAAATTAAAAAAATTTTGAGTTTATACCCACTTGTTGATTAAGTGCGATATATGAATGCTCATACATATGCATATTTGAACTCTAGCTTAAACAAATAAGTTTACATACATACATACATATGTAGGTATTGCATTTGCCTACATACTCGTAAAATGTATGCAATGAATTTATGAAATTCCGTATTGTATACATACAACACATATTCGTACATCGTTGCGGTTATTGTTGCAGACTAATTTGTTCAATTAAATAAGAAACTGCAAACATTACCTTAAGCCATCAAGCAGAATAATGACAGAAAAACATGTAACATTTTTGTTTAACAAAAATGACATAACAGTATACTCCTCTTATCTACTTATTTAATTATTTATTAATTCTTCTATGAACATACAATAAAACATAAGTGCGAATGAATTCTTTTTTTTATGTACATGTATGTACAGTGACGTGCAAAAGTGTAATATGATTTAATACTTTGCATTTCAACACCCTGTACTTTTTTTCACGTTATTATATATGTAACAATTACACCAATACTTAATGATACATAGCATATATTTATGTACTTATGTATATCTTGGGAAAAAAAGTGATAAAATCTGGAACGTCAAACTTTTGAGATATTTATAAAGAATTAGAAAAGTAAGAGTGACATTTATCATTATCATCATATCAACCAGGCACTATTGCAGAACTCTGCGACACATGGGATGTATTGTGTCCCTTCCGGTCTATAGTTTTTACAGCAGATCTGCTGCCTAAATGAACAAAAGCAGATCTGAAACCATAATGGTGGATATGTCACCCAATGAGACCCTATGTCTACCTAAACATTTCCACCTAAACCTATCAAAAACCCCACATTCACACAATATGTGTTCCGCTGTCTTTGATGCCTACGAACACGGTCTACAGACATCCACATTTGCTATCAACATCCTCTTCAGATGAGCTCTTAGTCTACAGTAGCCCGCTAGAAACTCCGTATGGAGATTAAAGTCTGTCCTGCATTCTTGAGAATCTTAAAACGACGCCTAAATTGCGGTCTAATCGCCGCCATAGAGTGGCGAAGACCCCTTTGATCATTCCAGTATTCCAAGCATCTGACAATTTCCCAATCCTTGATAAGGTTGAGGATGGTTGCAAGTGTTGCTGCACACTTTGTTTTCTCCAAAGTCTTCACAAGAACCGTATATATCATAAAACTTTGAAGTGTACGTGAGTAAACAAAAAGGGAGAATTAACTACCATAGGTAGACCTACTTAAAGGTATGTTCACTTTGTGAACAAAAAAACAATAAAGAACCCCACATATTTTAAATGAATATTTTATATCTTATTGCCTCAAACATTAAAAACCCCTCTAAAAAGTCAGATTCTTAAAATCTTTTCCGAATCTGCTCTGAGAAAACTAACGAGTGTCAACAATCACTTTGTTTTCGTATTTCTTTTTAGTTGTAACAATTTATTTTAATTAAATTAAATAGTATATAACTCATCGCATGCGTTTATGGGAAATTGTTGATTTTAAAACAAAAGACTTAAGAAACAAACTCATTTTTATGTATGTATAAAACTAGTGAGGTAATAACAATTATTTACAAAAAAAATACTTATATATATGTATGTGTGTATATCTAAGATATTTACATATTTCCGAATTGTATGTATGTACGTACGTATGCAATAAAAGTTTCAGTTTTTTCCACAGTGTAAACTGTTAAATGGATTTAATTTTAACTAAATGCTCGATCGTGCCCTCGTTTATTTCATTTTACATCTGCTTTGAACAAAAAACGAAAAGAAAAATATACTTTTATGCAATGTAAATTTGTAAGCATGCGTGACTTATTTGTGTCACTTTGCAACTACTGAAATAAAAAAAGAAAAATTATGCAATAAGCGCACGATAATGTTTTTTTTTTGTTATTATTATTTAACGTATGTATGTAAAAGTGTAAGTTAAAGTTACAATCGCATTTATAGTAGTCTATTTGATAAAAAATATTTAAGCGAGTATACATATACATATTTTAGTTTATTTATAGAGTTTTTTTTACAGATAAACTGTATTAGTTATGCCGCGGAGGTACATACATATTTGTGTGCTTTTAATGGCCATTCTTTGCAAGCCACAAAATCTGAAATTTAGAAACTTCAATCTTTGTAATTTTGTTTGTTTTTTTTTTTTTTTTTTTGCTTAAAACTAATTTAAAACATTATCAAATTTCTCTTAAAGGATGATTAAGAAAACATAGCAAAGTGAATGTAAATTTAGACCACATTTAAATAGAAATGCAATTAACAAAATCAATTTTAGATAATTAACGTTTTTATTAAAACGTCGTTATTAAAATACAAGTAAATAAACAATATTTTAATAGTGAGATTGCTCACTCCATATTTCATCAACACACTTAACTCAGCATAATCAAATTTATATTGGGCAATCGATGTGCCTCTGTGATATAGCAGGTGAGACACCTGCCAAGAGGTCATCGGTTCAATCCCAGGCCAGACCATCTGTAAAAGAAAAAAATTTTCTCATTAGCTAAGTAACTGGTTATGAGTATTACTACTATTGAAAACTTCTCGAATGCATTTGCCGTTCGGAATCGGTGTTAAATTGTAGGTCCATTGCAATGAATCTAAAAATAGAATCGATTAGTCAATGAGCTGCAAAATGGAAATTGTATTCCTGGCAAAATGGAAATTGTATATAAATTTTTAAAATTAAATCGTTTCAAGGAAAAAAAAGTTGATAATCTGATCAAAGTGGGAAAAAGAACGTATTCAGTTAAACTGAGGCTTAATTATTGATTAAATATATACTTTAGCGGACATTGAATCACTGAAAGCAATTACAGCTTAAGTTTAGAAATTATTAACTTTTATCAAGAGCAGCCAATGTACCCTGAAAGATGCACTGTTTGTTGCGGTTTGTAGGTCAGCGGCATCATTGAACCGTACTTTTTAGCAATTTTACAGTCAATGGAGCAAAGTACCGTGCGATGATTATTGACCTGTTTTTGCCCAACATGGAAGAACTAGACTTTGTTGACATTTGGCTTAAATAAGGCGATGCCAAATGCCACAACACTTGCGACACCATTAGCATATTAATACGCATTGACAGCCGCCAAGTCTCTTTTTTGTGAAAATACGTGACGTCTCTTGTATACAGGGACAAGTCAGTCACAATTTCAGTTCTAGAAGGCAACATTAAATTGGCATTGGTGATATATCGGTCGAAATGTTCGAAAGAGCATAGACGTTCATTTCATTATCATGAAATATGTAGTCTTAAAAAGGTAAATGCCAGGCATTCATATATTGCCCCAATTAAATATTTCATTTACTTTTGCAAACAATCGGTTTTTTTTTTTTTTTGTCAAAAGAGAGAAAAGTGGTTTTGTGGATATAAAAGCTTAGCGAATGCGTTAAGTTATATTAGTGGAACATGGAAGCTTAACTATTCTTAACAGAGGCTACGTTAATAGTATTTTAAAAGTTTCAAAATTTATTTATTTGATGTTCATCAGGCACATACATAAAAGTTTAAATTTTATGTTTAAAAAGCACTTGTTAATGCAAAAAACAAAATTTTAAATTGTGAACAAAAATATCAAAATTAATTAAAATTTTTAACAATAAAAATGTTTACTATTTAATAAACTCTCACCGTAAGTGGTGGATGTTATCTGTTGTATATCGGTATGTTCTATTGTTCATAGGTAGAAATCACTTGCTGCTTAAATAGAAATACCACCATCTCTCTGTTAGCAAAAAGTAAAAATAAAAATTGCTTTTTTTATAGTACAACAACATATTTTATCAATAAATTTAATTTGAAACGCTACACGTGATTAATATCGAATGATCAAGCACACTATGAAATATACTCGTACAATAGCATTAGTTTTTATAAAATTTCAAAGCAATAGATTTAGTTAATAACGAATTGAATCAATGAATGAAAGACACAAAAGCATCTTTATTGGCGGATGATTCTTTGATTTAACAACAAAAAGAATCAATAAATTATAAATAATTTTTTTTTCTCTCACAACAAAGTTAGAAACTGCTTAGTAATAACATTCCATTACTTTTATTTCCTATAAAGCTGCTTTCAAGAAATTTAACTGCACACAGAAGAAAAAGCATTATAAAATCAGTTAAAACAAGGTTAAATCAACATTTTTTAATAATGGTTTTGCTTCATTACTGTTTCATGTTGATTCAACATGGTTTTACAATAAAAAATAAAATTTGTTCATTTTAAAACAACTAGAAATCATGTTAAATCAAAGTGATAAGCATGTTGTATTAATGTCAGTTTCTTACTGAATCAACATTGTGAAAACTTAAAATATCAAGAATTTCATGTTGAAGTAGCTATGAAATCATTTTAAATTAAAATGGCCGTCATATCAAAATAATATATTTATTTTTTATTTATTTATTCATTTGTTAATTAAACCATACATATAAAGCTTACAAATTCCTTAGATCTGGGTTTGCTTCAGTTGGATTCGCTTTCCTATAAAGTGGTATTCCTAAAAGATGAGAATGTCATTGAATAAGGTTTTGTAATGGAAATAATGAAGAATTGCAGATGCTGTGTTGAAAGATCTCAGAGCCAAGCAAACTGTCTGCTGTCCTCAAAGGCTTGCGTCTACCATATTAGTTATATTGGAATATTTGTGGAGCAGTCGGCAGTATGGCAATCTCTCACGTTATTTTTATGGTCGAAAAGGTTAAAGGTGATCTTTTTTAAGACCTTCCATAAAGTGGACACAACCACAGATTCTAAGAACGGTGACGAGTTGACTGATTTCGATCTTCTTCAATGCTTCCTTCTATAGCGGCTACAGTTTCCTCAGTGCTCACTATAGGGCGCCTCACGGAATTAACATTATCAACAAGAGTAAGCAAAAATTAATAGTTACTATGTATGAGAGATGCCACGCCCACTTTTAGATTAATGATTTGTACACGAACCTATTTGGACCAAGTTTACAGGCTCCTACTTCTACCGTTTTTAAAATATACACAAACAAATATTTGTATGGGCGAGGCACCGGCTCTTTTTTTATAAAATGGGCAATCAGTGAAAGTAATCCTTTCCAACTCATGTATTGGCTTGTAAATTGGTTAAGTGGTTTTCGAGTTATTAAATAACAAACATTTATAAATATAAATGTGGTTTGACCAAACAAGGACAAGATCAAGTAATTTATTCGATGATGGCAGTCAAAAGAAATGTTTAATGAAGTTCAAATGAAATTAAATATACCCAAGCTGTTACTATGAAATAGTTCAAAATATAAAAAAGTAACTAAAATACAGCTATTTAATACCTACCCTACATCTCATTACAATAGCAACTTAACTTGTTTAAACATAGTACATAAGTATAAAGTGCCCTTTTAGTCAAATTATATGCGATAATAAATTAAGAAAATGAACTTATTTGTGATCATTTTCGTTATACTATATAGGGGCTATATAGGCATATTACAAAATAATACATCTTATTAATCTGAACATAAACCAGGAATTCGCTTGCCAACTTTGTTTGCGGGTACTTGAAACAATTAACTGTTATCGATAAACTAAGACAATCTAAGTCCAATATGCTCTCCAATATTAGCTGTCATATTCTGTTCTTTAAAAGTTATTATACAGTAATATAGATATTAGTTTACGTTAAAAAACATCATTTAAATATTGATTAAATCACTATTAAAGAAAGATGATAAATGGTTTGGAGTTTTTTCGAAATGTATTTCTTAATTATTGTTAATATTATTATTAACTGATTTTCAACTACCGGTGTTACTAAAAAAAGTCGATTTAAGAAAAACAAAAAATTAATTTTGTTAAATTTGCACAAATTATTTTGTTTATATTTAAGGTTATTGAGCTACTTATTGTATGCTTATTAATTAACATTTAGAAACTTATTTAAAAAAAAAAAAAAACAACATCAAAATATTTAGATCAACGAACATTTCTTAAATTAGCCATTAACATGGGAACACAAAACCTGAAATATTTAGAAAAAACAAAAATGGGCGTTAAAGTTGCCAGGCTAGTTATACATGGCAGTAAGCCAGTAAATAATAAGCATATATAAATTCTTATAGCCAGATATTGACCTATATTTTTATTTTTATTTTTATTTTTAATTTGAAATTTTTAAAATTGTGAATAGAAAAAACAAAACAACCAAAAGCAAATGAGAACAATATTTAGTAGCTTAAGCTGAAGATATTAAATTGAAATATTTTCCATAATTTTTATCTTGATGGCACTGCGGTAATAACGTTTCAAAAAGGTTACGATTTAAAACCGCTTTAAGTCAGGCACAAACTTAAATCTTGTCATTTTCTTTTGGTTAAAATTGGGGTTGTTTGATATCATCCGCACCTATATATTACGAGGCCTGCCAGGATTTCTATGGCCCAGATGGTGTTTTCAATATATGACCAATCCATTTCTATTTACGTCTACGCATTTCGTATTCAATTGGGGTACGGTCAACTAAGGAAAGTAATTCGTCAATTTTGGGTAGAATTCCATGTGCTACAACTATGCAGAAGTATTGATTTATCGACACTAAATATCAATGATTTTTAATTTTTTATTAGTCTTCTTGTTATTTACACACCATGTAGTCTGCAATAATTAAAATGCATTTCGTTGTTTGTTTATTCGGCCCGTAATATCTGTCGTTCTTACTTGGATTATCCTGGATTGTGTGCCACTCAAATGTGAGCAGTGTGGTGTTACTAGTGGCAATTGACGTGCACTAATTGTAACAATTGTAATGACGTGAAGTCTAACAGTCACATAGTTAAAGAGCGTACACTCTCATAAACAAATACTGTCTTTGAGACAATTGCAGCCGGACTGTGATGTCTATTAGTCCCGCTTCTTTGAATATAGTTCTTACTAACCGACACAGATTATTTTGATAAGAGACAAGATATGAAGAAGGGAACTTCGAATACAACAAGAGTGTTCCAATAGAAGTGTATTCCGTGAAATACGAGAGAATAGTATAAACCGACTTAAGCTATTATATTCCATATCCGCATAGATTTATACATACAAATTAAATCATGTATATACATATAAAAGTATAAAGTAAAATTTCTGTAAATTATGAAACTTTTGTAGGAACCCACTTAAAAAATATAACATCTATTAAATAGCACCATGATTTATAAACGGCCCACCAATATATATATATATTTTTTTTTGAAAATGCTATAAAAAAAAACAACTGAATATTTTCTCAAATTTCTTTTTTTATTTGAAAGTACAATCCTTCCGGTTAATAACGGAAAATAATTTCATTCAAATGGCAGTTGGCAGTAGCCTACACGACCGGTACAATTTTTAAGCACATTATCTACTGGCTTGTTGGCGTAACACTTATCTTTGACGGCACCCCACAAATAATAGTCCAACGGTGTCAAATCGCAGCTCCGTGGTGGCCAAACAACATCAGCTCTGCGGCTGATAATACGATCTTCAAAAACAGGGCGCAAAACATCGAGTGTAGCTTCGGCTGTGTGGCACGTAGCGCCGTCCTGTGGAAACCAAATGTTGCTAATATCTTCCTCTTCAATTTTTGTGAACAAAAGTTCTTTCAAAATGGCCCGATAACGATCGCCATTGACTGTAACGGCCACTCCTTGCTCATTTTCGAAGAAAAATGGCCCAATTATGCCTCTGGAACAAAATCCGCACCAAACAGTGACTCGTCTTGGGTGTATCGGCTTTTCAACGTATGCGTGCGGGTTTTCTGTGCCCCAAATGTGGCAATTTTGCTTGTTTACATACCCGCCAAGATCAAAATGGTCTTCATCTGAAAAGATGATTTTTTTTGGCAAAATCGGCATCTTCTGTAAGTTGATCGCAGGCCCAGGTTCCCAGCGTTGTCAAGCGTATACACAACCATATTCGTTCAACGAAAGGATAAAACTAATTATCTGTCAAATCAGACATGAGCTAAGTTGTACCATTCACGAAATAAGCACTAGTTGAAAAAGAAAACGTTAGATGGCGGACCATTTATATTGAAAACTTGTTCTCTTTAGTAGAACACTCACAAACTATATAAATCTAAAGCATTTGTGAAAGATAAAAGATAAAAATATCAGAGCCAAACGAATTCAAGAAAATCGAACCAATAATAAATTATATATAAAACTATATATTAAAAATATATAATTTATACATATATGCATAGATATGTATGTGTATATATTATGTTATTTATACACATATATGTATATATGCTATTTTGGTACTTATACTGTCTACATGTGATTTCTTAAGTATTTTATTTACACTTGTTTGTTTAGTCCAATGTAACCAGTGCATGTGGTTATTGACCCAATTGTATATTATCTCAAAACACTTGAATATCTTGTGCACCTTTATAACCAACCATACACTTGCAAGTTGTTTCCATGCTTGCAAAACAAAGAAAAAATGTCAAACCAAACCCAAAATAAGGAATTTTTATTATTTTTATTTTTTATTTTTTAAATTTACATTTTTTTCATCTATATTTTTTTCCTAATAGTCTTTGAGTGAACAATACCAAATCTAAAACTATGCGAACGATGTGGATTATAGTAGACACTCAGCAGTCATATAAAGCCTCTAGCAAATTGCTGACACACACTGTTTTTAATTGCATTTAGCGAAATATTTGTCTGTTTCTTTTGCAGATTCATAAAAAAAAAACGTTATACAAAGAAAAAGATGAAATATTTACTTTTTTCTCTACTGTTTTAAAAGAAAAAGTGAAAAGCTGCAATTAAACCAGTCATTGGTTGTTTACAAAATATGTTGCCTATAAATTGTGCTGCAGCAATAAAGTCAATAGAAGTACGTACATACATATATATGTATTGAATCTCGCAACGAATATTTCGTAAAAATTTAGGGCTTTCTCTTTAAATTATATTCTCTTAAACAAATTATACAAAATATATTTTTTTTGAAATATTAAAATCAATTAAAATTATGATTTCACTTCAATAAGTAACTGCCGACTTTCGTTTTGGATTCATTTGCGTAGCCTTCTAGTTTTGTACTCCTCTAATAGTTAATTGTGCTTTTCTGCTACCCTCATAATTAAAAAAAAAAATTAATTCCATTTACACGAATAACTGAAGGTAAAAAAGAAACGATTACTTAGAATGATTTTTATAGAAGACGAATATTTTTTAAAGAATCCATCGTGTTTGCTATATCATGAAAAAGAATGTTCGTTTCATGGCTTTTAATTAAAAAAGTTTTGAATGCCAAGCACGAAAATAGGTGAAATATAATCGGCAACCGAAAATTTATGAAAAACGCTTCTTTACACGCGGGATCTGCAATATCTTAAATGAATGCCAAAGTACAGTACCGTAAATGCAGCAATCAACCAGCTTCTGGAGGAAGACCACTGTGTTAAAGGATCATGATGGTATCAACTGAGATCACTTGCCATGCATAATGATTTCTATTGCGCTTTCTAAGCGAGAAACAATACGCTTCGGCAAGTGGAAAGCGGAATATCGGCCAGCCCACATCATACATCTGCTAAACTTCTGGACTACTTCTAGCTCTCTTAGTACTGACAAACAGGAAAAACTCAATCATCTTACTCGGAGAGAATGGAGAGAATTCATTAGCAATCTAAGTTCTATCAAACTGTTTACTTAAACAAATTTGATCAATGAAAGAAAAAGAAAAAAAAATTGTTAAGTATTTTAAGTCTAAAATTATTTTTTGATCTTAAGCCTTTATATTATAATAAAATAATTTTTTATAAATATTAAAACAATGTCGAGATAGTAGAGAGAAACCCCTATATAAGATATACTAGTGTGTTCCACAATGGATCAAACACACTGAACGAAGTACATACATATATACATACATATGCACATACATATAATGTATCAAACGTAACTTCAGTTTATATTATATTTACACATAAAGATACATACATACATGCATACATGTGTATATGTATATACAACATATGTACATATGTGCAATTGTATATAGTTATGTCCGTCCTTGTACGATTATAATGAAAATGACAATACCGTTGGGGAAGCAATGGAAAATGAAAGATAAGCAAGCAGCGGCTTGATTGTGATCGTCATTAAATAGTTGTTGATAAAAATATGTAGAAATTTGTTGCAATATGTACTTCTTGCATGAATGTATGAATGCTTGTGTTTGTACATATTGTATGATAGTAACTGTTGCAGTAGATATTGTACTTACGACAATGTTTGTAATAAAAATAATGATAGCAATTAGAAATATTAATAATTAAACTTATAAGCCATAGACTCACGCAAACTCGTGTCGCTGATGGAAATGGATGATAGATCATTTGAAATTCATTTTAAGGCGAAAACATACATATGAACGTACAATAAAATGAAAATACACATATAAATATGTCGTACATACATATATTGTAACTCCATAGTGAAAATATATGTATGTGTGTGTACATGGTCATAAAGTAAAAACATTTATCTAAAAAATTAACAACTTTCGAAATTATTGTTTGAAGTAAAATCTAATAGAAAGACCTTTTTCTCTGACACTTTTGTTTTTTTGACATTGTATCGTTTCTTTAGATCATCATAACATCTACTTAAAAGATGAGGAAGAATCGCTATAGTCGACAATGGCTAGTCAATAAATTCGATTATGTTGATGATGATAATGGTGCTAATGAACAAACCGCTGCGGCACAAAATATTACAAACAATTACTTTACGCACACACTTTGGCATCAGTTTACGGATACAAATAGTCAGGCAGCATTTCATCTGGTACATATTGACCAAAACAGATGTACACTGCCACAGTTAAGTCCAATCTTACACCCGCCCTGCAATATTAATAGAAAAGAATATTCAGCAACCAAGAGGAATAGAAGTTTACATTTATTTTTTCAATGGCCTCTGAAATTCTGCTTCAACCAAATATTAGAAGTATTATTAGCGTTAGTTTTAGTCAATTGCCTACTGTATAGGCTAACGCATTTGCCATTGACTTTGGCGGCTTATGGAGATCCACAACAGGTCAGAGCGTACCACCATCAAGCTGAGGATAGTGTATTTAGTAATAGTTTTCATCATAGTGATAGATCAGTATATAATTCAAATGAAGATGAAATAGAGGAGGACTTATACTTTCGGGAGCCTCATAATATTGGCGGTTCTGCGTTTGGATACAATGGTCTTCAGATCCAGCATAACTTGGACGATAACCTGCTGCGAAGTCAAAACTTTAAAATAAGTCCAAAGCCGTGTTCTACAGGGCGTATTGAAGGAACGTGTATGTTTGTTTGGGAGTGTATAAAATCTGAAGGTCGTCATGTGGGTATGTGTGTTGACTCATTCATGTTTGGTTCATGTTGTGTACACAACTATACTGCCAACATTGTACAACAGAATACTTTTTCGTACACAAGACCCACGAAACCACTAGGTATTGGCAGTATGAATCATAGGCCTCGCCCACCACAACAACCTCATCGTCCTAGCATAAGGTATTAATATTTTCTGTTGAGTTTTATAGTTTGCTTATTACATTTTTCGTTTATTATTATTTTTCAGCGGTATGACAACAATCGAAAGGCCTCATGGCGCTGGGACACTTGTTATAAGGCCATCTGGTCCACATCATCAAGGACCTTTACTGAAACCACATTATCCTAAGCCTCCATATGCAAGTACTGCTTTTACAAGCTCTATTACAAGTACATCCACAAGCACATCTACAACAACAGAAGATCCCTCTCTGTTGTGGACATCGAATTCAGTTCTAGCCGATTTACAATCTTCTGCAAGTATTGCATCAGCGACAACAAGTAATTTATGCACAAAATTCATTAAATTTAAAGAAATCATTATCATTTATTTTCATTTTACAAGTTTCATATTTTATTAGAATAGAAATGATGTTTTTATTTTATTTTATTTAAATTATTTAGTTAATCAACAACAGCAACATTGGCATTTAACAACTGAACCAAATTTTGTTACAAAGCCTAGACCACCAGCATGGGATAAACCTTCAACGTTGAGACCAAAACCTCCGAAGCCACCTAAGCCAAGTAAAAAGCCTACAACGGCATTAGATTGGTTAACTCATCAACAACAACTACAACAACAATTAACGCAAAAACCATTACTCAATACGTATCCGACTACAACGTCAACGACCACGAAGCAACCTACCAAGAACCCTGCTGCATCATTTTCAACAACAACCACAGCTACAACAACAACAATAACAAAAACTAAACCTCAGGTAACTGAATGCATTGTGGTCATTTAGTTTAACTGAAACACAAACCTTTAACTTACATGCCTATATTGGCTGACTAAAGTCGCGCTAGGGATAATGAATTTACAGCTTAAGGGGACGTTTTATTGTTTGAAAATACCTGATGAAAGATTGTCTCGTTTTCGGGTGTGGCAGCGTAACATAAGCGCTACGTTGCAACATGTATTCAAAAGCTTTGATAGACATTGTGACTCAGATCCAATGAAAAGATTTTGCATCTTGCAAAAGTTTGTATTTGCTAAACTTTTCTCTGAATATGAGAATACAAACACAATAGAATGCATACATACATATACATATGCATATACATATGTATGTATATTGGTATGTTTGTTTAGGATACATAAGTATTTTATTTTTTTAAAAATGAAATTATTTTTTGTTCACAACTAACAATCATGTTTAATTCGTCAAGTTATATGTTACACCTAACACACAGCCATACATAAATACATACGTACAAACATATGTACATATATATATGTTTGTATGTGTAAATTCATTAATGTAAACTTTGACTTTGATCTTTATTTTTATTTTTTTTTGGCAAATTTTGAAATTTTCTATAAAATGTTATTGTTTTTAAGTGAGTCTTTAGAAAAAAGCAGACTTAACTGTCATTTGTAATATAATCTACATACATATGTACATGGTGACCATATCATATGCAACTAAAATTTCGTTTATAATAAAATCTCTGAAACTTTATCCCGAATAAACAGAAAATTAAAATTCACTAAAAAATCAAAGATTATTTATTTATAAATCAAATTTAAAACAACAACTAATATCGACTTAATTTTTAAAATAACATACATACATAAATATTTTTATCAAAAAACTCAAAAATACGTTTGGCCAAAGCTAATGTAACTTATATTTGATAGATGTTGAAAAAAAAAACACTTAAAACTGAAAAATATTAATATTTCGTTGCAAAGACAGCTGTGTAGCACAGCTGTGCAAAGACGTTGCATTTTTTTTATTAAATTGTTTACTACCGATGCTGGTGATTGAGGTGGCCATTCCATTACAGTTATGTTTACTTTGGCTAACCATGTCTTTACTACTCTTGATGTATGCATGAGCCACATATTTAATAGCCTTCTCACATAGCGCAAGCCATCTCTCCCGTTTAAATTGAATTTTTATTCGTCACTGAATAATGCTGTTTGCCATTTGGAAAATTACCAGCTTAAGTGGTCTCTGGCAAATTTTAACCACTTCAACTGGTTACGTTTTGAAATAAGTGGGTTTTATAAGTTCTTACAGTTTGCACGATCAAGTTATCTGCAGGTTGACTTGTGTATCGTGGACGACCTACCCGATGGAGCCATTTCTAATAGGTAGCCTGTGACCGTACAAGAAAATATTTTTTTTTTTCAAATATTTAGTAAAATAACATTCTAGAAAAGTTAAAATATGAAAAGACATGTGAGTTACAATAACGGTATCTTAAAATTCCTTTAGAATTACATTTGCTTTGGTCAGGCGATTTCGATTTTATCGATAAAATCGACAGCAAAATACAAAATATGAAAATATTTATTGTTTCAATTGAACCTAACACGTGAAAAAATATCAAAAGCTAACGTTATAACACAATTGCTCATAGTAATAATTACATATTTCAGTTGCATATGATTTGACCACCACTGTACATACACATATTTGTATGTAGTTGTACTATATACGAGTATGTATATTTATCTGTTTTTTATTTTTCATTTCTTATATTTACATATTTAAAGTTTATTACACAAAGTACTAAACCATCATCAAAGCCATCAACTAATCCAACCAAACCCTATAGTAAACCTACCTCGAGCATAAGCAGTAGTACGACAATGAAACCGAATACCACTTCTACAACTACAACTACAACGAGTACAACATCATCTTTATTATCATCACCTATATCATCATCATCATCATCATCATCACCATCATCATCATCATCATCATCATCATCATCATCATATAAGCCTACAAAACCATCAGCGACATTGGTTTCTACATCGACCTATACTCAGAAGCCACAAACACTTTCAACAACAGCAAATTCTAAACCAACTAAGCCAATATCTTCTCAGCATCCTTCGACAACAGCAATTGCAGTATCATCGTTATCGCCAACAACATCCGATACATTAGTTCAACAGCAGTCACATAGTAATCTGAGTTCAATCGATTCAAATGAAATAGGTGATAATTTGTCTAATGACATTGGGATAATTAAGACTATATCAGCTGCCCGCAGTGGTAAGTTGCACCCACAATTCTATAACAAAAAATTCATAAATAATTAAAAATTAAGCAGCTGATTAATGTGATTACATTTTTAGAATGTGGTACACCGGCTTTAACACGACCGGAAACACGCATTGTAGGTGGCAAGAGTGCAGCATTTGGACGTTGGCCCTGGCAAGTGTCTGTGCGACGTACATCTTTCTTTGGTTTCTCAAGTACGCATCGTTGCGGTGGTGCTCTAATCAATGAAAATTGGATAGCCACAGCAGGTCACTGTGTTGATGAGTAAGTATTTTATAATTTGAATTGCAAACATAATTTATTTTAAGTTAATACACTTCATTCGCGTAGCTTGTTAATATCACAAATTCGGATACGTGTAGGTGAATATGACTTCTCACACGTTCAGGAACAGTTACCTTATATAGAGCGAGGAGTTGCCAGGAAAGTTGTACATCCACTTTACAATTTCTTTACATACGAATATGACTTGGCACTGGTGAAGTTGGAACAACCATTAGAATTTGCACCGCATGTAAGTCCTATATGCCTGCCGCAGACAGACAGCCTATTAATAGGCATGAATGCAACTGTCACCGGTTGGGGCAGATTAAGCGAAGGCGGAACTTTGCCGTCTGTTTTACAAGAGGTATAATAGTGAAAGAAAATACTTGCTACTATTTTTGAACCGATTATTCTGAATATAGCGTTTGCTTTTATTTAACTTATTTTTGTAAAAGGTTTCAGTGCCTATCGTTAGCAATGACAATTGTAAGAGTATGTTTTTGAGGGCTGGAAGACAAGAGTTCATACCAGAAATATTTTTATGTGCTGGCTATGAAACTGGAGGACAAGATTCATGTCAAGGCGATTCGGGTGGACCTTTACAGGTATGTTAGTTTTTTTACGTTTTTTTTTCAATGTTTATGAAGACGTTGCATTTATTTGTATTTAATTTAGGTAAAGTCGCAAGATGGTCGTTATTTTTTGGCTGGTATTATATCATGGGGAATTGGCTGCGCCGAGGCCAACTTACCGGGTGTATGTACGCGTATATCGAAATTTGTGCCTTGGATTATAGAAAATGTAACATGATAAGCTTTCCACTTTCTAGCCACAAATATTATTATCTTTTATTATTATTATTATTATTTTTATTAATAGACTTTTGTTCCAATCTATGTATGTAAATAGATATCTTCAGACTCTCAATTGTTGAAATTGTTTTATTTTCTTAAATTCTCATTTATTGCTATTTTATTTAGTTTCATTTGTGTGATTTTATTTATTTTATTGAAATGTAGTTAGAAAAAATTATAATTGTTTATTTTTATTAATATTAATATATCTTTTTTATTTTTAATTAACTAATTATATTCCTAATGTACATATTATACTCTTAAAAAAATTATGTAATTATACATTTTATAATGAAAAAATTCAAAGTCATTTGTAGTATAAAATTTAATTGTAAAGAATTATGTTTTTTTTCTGTTTTTTTCAAATGTAACTAAGTGAATTTATATCTTTATATTTTTGTAATTTTTTTTTTAAATCACAATAACAAAAACATTCATATGTACTGTCTTGCCCAAAGAAGGAAAACACAAGGATTGTAAATGAATTTTTTTTTAGTTAAATAAATTGAAACTAAATACCTTTTCATTTTAAGATGCATAGGTAGGTAATAATGATTTATATGAAATTAACCAACAACAGTAATGGTCAAAGGTCGTTTTTAATTAAATGTTTAGCACAAACCCTCTAAATAATTTATAACTAATACCAGTGTTGTGAAAGTGAATGAATATATAACAAATGAAATAAGACAAATCACCTTTTAAGCTATTTTTATACGTCAGACATTTTCTCTTATTCTTTTTTTAATTAATGAAAACGATGAAAAAATAGCAAGACACTTGATCTTCACTATCCTGAGGCTACAAACACACATACATATGTATAATATACATACACATTGTATATACTAAATGAACTAAAAATTTTTATCAAAAGTTTTAATAGCCTTACCCAACCGACGATCCCCTAAAATGTTTGTATTCTCGAATGAGTAATGTAATAGTTAAGGTATTGTATGATAATAACTATTGTATTTGCTAAGATAAGTTCACTTTTGTGGAAGTAGCTTGGTGTAGTGGTTAGAGCGCACGCATAACAACACAAACGATCCAGGTTGGAGCCCCAGCAGAGGACATAGCGAAGAAAAAATTTAACTGTGGTGTCGAATGCTTAATAATAACAAGAAAAACAAGACTTCCACTTCCCTCCAGACAACTTCATTTAAAAAATAAAGAAAAAAGCCCGCTCCCCTGAGCTTCTCGAATACCTCTGGCGATGATGACAAACGTCAGGCGAATGATCTGGAAAAACTCGCCACCTACTTGGAAACAATTACAATGCTAAAGTAAAGATCAGCACCAATTAGCAAGGATCTTCATCACTACACACAAAAAAAAATCATATGGAGGAAGCTACAGCGGATTAATCATCTACTTAACTAAAATCAATATCAAATTGATTAAAGAAACTGAAACAAAGCAACATATACTTTGTGGAAAGCCAATACGCTCCCTAGAGGAGTGACGGAAGAAAAAAAAAGTTTACTTTTGTACTGATCCTATCCGTTTTTAATCAACATGTTTACCAATGTAAAGAATATTCAAACAGTAAAAAACAAGATTTACGACATCTGCTTTTGAATACTTTTCACTGAGGTCAAGAAGATACTAAGCCAGTCCGAGACATTTGCAACATATACGGAGAAGCTGTCATAAGACAAGCCATGCCGCAAAGTTCAATAAATGGCGATTATAACGTCGATGATACGCTCCTCAGAGGACGACATTCTGAATTCGACGAAGAACAACCGTCATATTCATTCAATATGATTCGTTTGTTTTATTTAAATAATAGTCTTTGATAAAAACTCTTCGATGCGTACTTATGTGCAAAAAAAACTAAATTAAATAAGAAGCAATTGATACACATACATACCATGAGCGTCGTAATTAAGGAAGCACCTATTTAGCTTATATATCAGTATTTTAAAATGCGATGAATTTAAACATTTTATATATTTTTAAGCCTGAATTTGCGGCTTTATAAAATCTATAAAAAACAACAACTAAAGTTATACAACAAAAACGAAATTTACTCTATATTTACGCCTCAAAATAAAGTATTCGGGAAATAAGCTATGCCATAAAATAAATGAAATACAAATACCTGGGAAGTGATACAGTTTACTTTAAAGCTGCTGTTGAGTACAATACGAATCGTATTTTGAAATTTTCGTAACAGCTTCAAAATCTTGAGTTACGGTCAAAAACCTTATAAGCTAATAACTTAGGTAAATGTTAACCGATTTAAAAATCTTAGAAGATTTTTTACTTAAGTAAACTTGGGGAATCTGTGTGTATTTTTATCCAGTTCATTCTAAATTTTCCAAGTTTATGTTTTTTCAAGCTATTTTATATAGGAACTGTACCATTTTTAGATTAATTTAAATAGTAATATGGCAATGAATCAAATGATACACAATTTTTTAATATCCATTGGAAAAAGAAAGAAAATTTCTATGCACACCGTGCTTGCAGCAACCTGACCTGAAACAACAGCAGCATCCTAAACTCCCAGCACCACCCGTAAGTATCCAAATTATCTCTTACGATGGTGACTGCTCAATGTTAGCGATGAAGCTATAATATTGTTGACCTATGCGTTTTGGTAAAGAGTTATTTAAGTTATTTTGCAGACTTCTTTCGCACGAGGAAACTGAAAATCTCCGACAACTTCAAGGGAATCTGAAAAAACCTTTAGCATTATTGGACTGATAATTTCAGGCACAATATGGTGCTTATTTTTTCTCTTAAAGCAAAATTTTTTGTTTGCTAATATTCATATGCCGCACAAAAGTACATTTTTAACATTTTTAGTTAAATTTAGAGGAGCAAATAGAGAGTAAAAGAAAGTTTTGGTTCATAGTCCACCCAACGAAACAAGTGTTTATTACGTTATAATCTTGGGAACTATAAAATAGTATCATCAAACTTTCCACAACTATTGCACATTAAGATCGAAAATTAACTTCACAGGAAGAATTTGCGTGACACCTCCTGTCAAAAGTCGTCTAAACATTATCCTTGTAAAGACAGACAGGTGGCAAAAAAACGGATAAGATCGGGAGAAAGGGAATACTTATAATACAAATATAGACAGATTTTTGGGCAGCGCGCAAATTTTTTGGCCACAAACCGTACCACACGGTGTCAGTTTCTTTGGATGTAATGGCTTTTCGAGGACTGTTTGTGGATTGTGTGAGCCCCATATGCGTCAATTTTGTTTGTTTCATAACCGCCTAATTGAAAATGGGCCTCATCACTAAAGATGATTTTGTTGAAAAATGTGGTTAAAAATTTTGTTAAAATAGCGGACGTGCTAGAGTTGAACATTTGCCCGACATCATATTCTGTTATTAATTCTCATATTTTTATTCATCATACGGCACAGTGTACACTGTGATATCGGTATGAATAAAACTAAATTTGTCAAAAAAGGTGTTTTTAAGCCAATTTACTTCCTAACCTCAAATTTGCCCACCCTTTATATTGAAAAATTATGAGTTTAACACACAATCGAAAACTACCGATAGTTTCCGAGCACTACATAGAAGTCACCGTCAATAGAGTTTTTGGACCACTGCAATTTCCAAAAAGATACAAAATATAAACAAGGTTCTCAAAACCCTAGCCGGCAGCAATAGAGTAATGACAAGGGAACCTTATTTACTACATATAAAAGAGTATGTCCAGCCAGTAATGAACTACGCTACTCCTGTGTAGACAGCAAGTCACCAAAACAAAATGAAAGAAGTTGCAGACTTGGCAAAATGCTGAAGGCCTGTAACAAGATGTATCCAGATGACACTAATAGAACACCTGCATTAAGAAACCAAGATAATGGCACATTATGGCTTGGAAGTAACTTCTACCGGGATGCCATTCGAGACGTCATCGGAACCACCATCTAACGGAGTTAGACCCTCACCCGAGAAGTGTCAGTAAAGATATTTGCACGTATGCTTGTGATATCCTACAATACCTTCATTCCATTGCGGACCTCACCTCTTAAAAGGCAGCTCTTTACGAAACCACCGGGCGTGGAATAGAACGCTTCGATGTGAACTACATAATTGAAGGACAAACACAACTCAACTAGAAATTTAATCACTATGGACCCATCTGACAGAGGTAGCCCAGCTACTGAGCCTGAATTCTATTGAGTTGTATGAACAGAGCGAGGAAGAATAAAAATGAAGGCTAATATTTTGTATATGTGTGTTGTGTATATTATTTTACTACACACATACATATACATATATTTCAATTTATATATTTACATACATATATCGGTGCGCTATAAAAACACGTCAAAATATACTTTGTTATTTTGTATGCTATATGTATGTATATTTTTATGTATGTATATTTTTTCGAAATTACTGTTACAAACACCAAGCAAAAATTGTATGACTCCTTCAACACAATAAACAAACACTGTATATTTTCCTTTTGAGAAACAATTTTTTATCAATTTAAACTAAATGAAAGTCCATGATATAATAACTATAGTTATTCTACCATGTGAAAGTCTTTGTTTTTCTTAAGGTTGATTTATTTTTCACTTAATATTTTGTCGTTTTACATTGTTTTAACATCGTTCTTATTTCAAATTTATAAAATAAAAACGTGATATTAAATTATCGACAATTCTATTGTTGATGTTTTGTCAGTTGTTTTTTACATTTACACAGGTTCGAAATTAGCTAATTGTTATGTTGACTTATTTCTTTTTTTCAGGGTATAAGGCTTCTTTAGCTTCATCGTATAAGTCGTAGACAAGGAATTTTATATCTTCTAAGGTGGTTGGAAATTTATTAATGGGTTCAATAGGTACACCATCGCCTGGTTTAACGCCTTTAACAAAATTATAGGCTATTGCATATCCTTTACGTGCCTCTAATAGAGTCTCCTGGGCAAATTGTTCTGCTTGTCTTGGATAACACAAAGATGCAACGGCACCAGCACCGATTGTTGTGTATAGAACCTTCTTAATAAAACCACCACGAGCTGCAAATATAAAACCCGACAAACCACCAATTGCTATGGCTCCAGTACGAGGCATCAAATTATGTGGCTGATTTAAATAATCTATGGTGGATTTAGCTTGTTCCTTCGTTCGCTGAACATATTCGTCAAATGTTTCTTTTTGCTTCGCTAACATATTATAACCGGCTTGTATCTCTTGGCGTATTACACAAACTCCAGACTCAATTGCATCACGAGTTGGCGAACTCATGCTACCATGAGCCTTTCTCTGAGGTCTACAATAAACATGAATGTAATATGTACCTGTCTCCCCTAAAAATTGTATGCAGCGGATATAAAAACTCACTTATTTAATGAATGCAATGGAGCGTATAAGGGCAGTTCACTGGCTTTGCATTGGTAGTGGGTCAAATCATTACTGGATCCCTCATTTTTATTCTCTGAATTTGGGCTGGCGTTTTGCACAGCTACTGCAGCCAATAGCGTCGATGTTGGCAATGTGATACATTTACGAAACATTTTTGTATTTTAGAGCAAAATTTCTTCTTTGCAACCACTTACTCTATGCTGCAGCAAGAGAATTAATTTTGTCTATTTTCTTTTTCCAAAGGGCAAGTAACTATTGGAATCAATTATTGTATGAAAAACTATTATTAAATATATAAATCTTCAGTTTTCATAAAATTTTCACCTGAATTGCATAACGTTTGACAGTTCTGTAAAGAAGCATTGCCAGATACTAATTGCAAAATATACTACTAATACAGAGTTGAACTCTTAAAAATTATATGAAATGATATGAACGTTTTTTTCATTATTCTTTTTTATTAATGAAATTATTAAATATATTGTATTCTATTTTAACATCTTAACTCAATACTCAAATTGCATTGGATATGTTTCGTATTTGTATAAAAATAAACAGGGTGTTTCGTTTCTAAAACATTCTTTACAACATGGCAGCTCTGTGTATTTCATACTTTGACAATATTTCTTTTACTTATTATTCTATTGCCTTCCTTCGGAAAAAAACCCCTTTAGATTACTAATAACTAATTAAAGTAATAAAAGTTTAATAATTATGATAAAATTGGACGGTATTAAAAGAACAACAAAATGTATAGAAAACAAATTGAACCTAAATAGTAGTTTGGTAATATCAAATTAATCACAAATTTTAAGGAGACTACAACAAACAAGTGTGTATAAAAAGCAATAAGTAAATGAAAAAACAAATACTCCCACCAAAAACAAACAGAAAAATGGTAATAAAAATTATTGGCATACTAACCGCTCACTATTGAAAATATATAACTTTATTTCAAATTTTCATGTAGAATGATACTCCCAGTACTTAAAGAGTTAATAAAATAAAACCATGTCACAGTAATCTTTCGGCGTACTGTAATGGAAACCACTACCGCAAGGGAATAGTCAGAAAATTTGTGGATTCTAGTTTTTGGTAAGAATGTGCAAGCATTCCCTATTAGTTTTTCATTTCTGATTTTTATTGGACACATTTTAGCAGATTTCTTTCCATCCAGATAAGAACAATCTATTTGCTGAAAAATAATTATTTACACCCTGAATAATAATTATTTTCGATATTTCAAGCAGTATTAATTTTAATAATCGTTTGCATTGCGGCCGTTATTGTCAAACAATTAAATAATAATCTTTTAACAGAAAGAAAAAACAACCAGAGAAAAGAATTTCTGATGGCTAATACTGCAGCTTCTTCGAACTTTAGGTAAGTTTGTACAGTGTTTTTAAATTTATTGATAATCCTTCGTTGTGAATGAGATATACATCAACTATTTGTAACTGGCAAGCAAGTATTAGACGCCTTGTTTCACAAAACAACAACAGAAATAACTGTGCGTTAAATTGTTTATACCAACTAATTTTGCATGTAATGCATCTAATCTTAACATACATAATTCTCGCGATATCCTAAGTGGAGCAATGGGGACTTCTCTCAATTAAGCTGCACCCGATTCTATTTTAAGACTGTTTGAAATATGCTTACAGTTTAAAGCCGACTCCGACAGGCAGGTGTATTAGTTATAGAAGTTCTTCATAGCGCCAATACTCATAACCAGTTGTTAATAATGGTATGAGCTAATGCCGCTATTAAAAATTGTCAGATGTTCTGGCCTGTGAGGACCTCTTGGTTGGTAGGCGGGTGTCTTGTCAAAAATATCTAAATTTTAGATATCGTTAATATGTTTTGCTTATAAAGTTTTTCAACAACGGTATCACATCATAACATTAGCTAACTGGTTTATGACTATTACTACTATTGAAAATTTCTCTAATACATTTGTCGTTAGGAGTCTAAAAATAGAATCGGCTGCAGCTCATTGACTGAAAGGGAAGTACCCTTGTTGCTTCATGGAATGTTATGGGAATTATTCACCCCTATTCCGGCTTTCGATTACGTCGCCGCATTCAGTTACGTTTCGATCGAAAATTGGTATTCCAAAAGAAAATCGAATGGGAAGAAAAAGAAGAAGAAAAAATACATGCAATCGAAGAAAACTGAACGGAATCGAAAATCAGAATACCAAATTTGCCAAACTGAGAAAATTTCGATTCGAATCGAAACTCAGAATAAGGGTGAATATAATATATATTCATTTCTAAGGCCACATTATATATAAAATTGATAATTATTTAAATACAACACAGTTTATGTGAATTATTACTACTATATATCCTAGCCATTCATATTCATATTCCGTTTGCACCTCGCTTTGAATTTTACATAAATTAATGATTACGTTCCATTTCGGTACTAATGAGTAGATTTATAAACCAAAGATATCGTTTTTTGAAACAATTTTATTTTTTGGCATATCTTTTTAATATGATATGACCGTACATTTAAAGTTTCTGCCAAAAAATTATTATTACTGCTCTTCAGTATCTAAATAATTTTCAAAATAATTTGTCAAATAAAAGGATAACCATATTGCTGATAATTGAAAATATAACCCACAGTTTTAAAATTAATATACATACGTTTATCTAATAATTATTGAAAGTTGTTGTTATATGCATTCTCTTAAAGAAATACTACTGTGTATTCTATTTTTATTGCAAAACCACATTATATTTATTATTCATACTTTTAATGCATCTTCCTTAATAACATACTTAATACACTTTTATTATCATATACAATATAATATAAAATGCAGTGTTTCGAGGATTTCAAAGCTTTTGACAAGAATAATTCAATTTGTTTAAATGAGTATTATAGAAAATGTAAACTTTCTAAATGCTTCGAGTTCGTAATTGTGTTTTATACAATATTTAAATTCTCTGTCAATTACATATAGTTAATAAATAATAAAATTATTTTATTATGCAGTGATGTAGATGAATATGGCTTTAAACGTCCCGAAAATTTTGACTATAAATCCTATGAACTATTTATGTCTTCGTATTTAAAGACATTAGCGAAAAGACGTATAAAATGGGAGGCCCTAATGCAGCAAAGTCAAGATCTTACAAGTGTAAATCCAAAACTGAAACGATACATACGAAAGGGGATTCCAGGTATTTTACGCTTTAAGAAAAATTTTTTAGACTTACAGTTTTTGAAACTTTGTATAGGTCCCTACCGTCCCGATGTCTGGATGAAAATATCTGGTGCATATACACTGCAACAACGCTCTCCTGATCTCTATCGAAGTTTGTTAAATACAACGTATGAAAAAGATATAAGCGATTCCATATCAATAGATCTACCTCGTACTTTTCCTGACAATATATTTTTCGAAACAAAAAAGCAACGTTTGTATAACATACTAATAGCATATGCTCATCACAATCGAGAAGTTGGATATTGCCAAGGCTTAAATTACATAGCTGGTCTACTGCTTATTGTTACAGATGACGAGGAAAAATCTTTTTGGCTGTTAAAGCATATGGTAGAAAATATCGTTCCGCAATATCATACCAAAAATATGGCCAACTTATTACGTGACATGGCTGTATTTAAGGAAATGATAATTAGACGAATTCCTGCTGTAAATAAGCACATTGAAAAGTTAGGTAAGTTTAATGCCGTTCAATACTTGAGTATACGATTTTGAAAATGGCAACATTTGTATACGTTTTAAGGTCTACCATATGCCGTTATAGCCAGCAAATGGTTCATTTGTATATTTGCTGAAGTGCTTCCTGCAGAAACAGTTTTACGCATATGGGATTGTGTTTTTGCCGAAGGATACAAGGTAACTAACTTTTTGTTCTTTTTTTTATTATTTGAAGCGAACCCTCATTGCAATATACACTGTTTTGCAGATCATATTTCGAGCAGCTTTGACTATGTTTATTACGCACAAAACGGCTATTTTAGCAGCAGATGATATCGGCGCATTGGCTAATTTCTTCCGAGAGACATTAATACATGATGAAATTGTTACAGACTGTCACACTTTCATGCAGGCCATGTTCAACTTACGCTTGAAGCGTAGCGAACTAGAAAGCCTACGTAAAATATGCGTAGGTCGTAATAATACTTAAACTGAATCTAGGTAACTTGTAAGTTCATTATTATTTTTTGGCAATAATCTAACCATCAATATTTATCAAACTTTATAAATTACATTAGAATTACTATTACTTATGTAAAATGTCTATCTGTAGATGTATTCACTATTCACTAGCAAGAAAAATATAAGGTTCTTATTAATATACATATGTATGTAATATAATATTAAAATATAAAAATTTCACATATTTATGGTTGTTGGTTTGAAAAGTGTCGAGATTTCGTTCAAATATTAAATTAAACTTTAATGTTTGCAAAACTATTTTCATTTTTATGCTTTCATCGCTTATTTATATTTATATTAACCAACGTAGCCATGTAGTATATTAGAACTATTATTAATTCGGAAAATCGCGAATAATTTTAATCATCTTTATATTGCTAATCTATTTCTGTAAATATGCGATATGCATAATTTTATATTTGTATTTTTTAATATGATCAACTACTCGAACAAGTATTTAAGAATATATAAATATGAAAGATAATTATTTTTTTTACTCAATTAAAATGTATGCATACTAGTCGACTACATTTTTATTTATAATTAATGTTTAGACAATTTCAAACATCTTGCTTAAGCATTAAGTTGGATTAATTCTTCTATTTTCCTATCTTTCATATGTTGTAAGTTCCTTATTACTTCTTTTCTTGTTGCTTACTCTTTAATTTGTAGTAACGTGCTAAACAGATTTGAAGCATAACCGTATACTTTGTTAAAAAAATATATACTAAAACGGATTGTTAAAAAATTCTAGATATTAGTTAATATGAAACAACGCACTTGTACACGTTTGTAAATGATATGCGTAAATCATTATTTACTACAACTGCCTTAGATGAATAGTAATTTATAAAATTATAATAATAATAATAATATTGACGAAAATAAGAGCCAAATTTAAGTTTAATGAGAATCTGATAGTATTCAATGCCAAATGAACATTTCTGTTTCTTTTTTCGCATAATTTATTATTCGCATTATTCTTTATGAAAAACAAGGTTTTTTATAATTTGAAATTAAAACGGCTTAGATACTGTAAATGACTTCAAAAGTACAATATTAGTAATAAAGTTAATATTTATTAAGCTCTATATTTAAACATTGTTTCTATCAAAATAAAACATAAAACTGCTTCTCCCGTATCGTTTTCTATAAGCTAAAATCTAAATAATAATAGTAACACATATAAATGTAAAATCGTGTTTTTTGTTTAAAAAAAGACAACGATTTAATATACTTTTATGCTTAAATAAAACCAAAAATTTATTTTATTTATAAAATTGTTATGTTTAAATTCATTGTATTTTTTTATTTTATATGTAAACGTATTTATGTAGCATTTTAAGCGAGAAAAGTGAAATAAAAATAAAAAAACAAATGTTACCATACAAACAATAACCAAAAAAGAAGATAGTTTATTTGTAACACAGTGTGTTGCTGGGTCTAACAACTTAATTATACATTATGTGATCAATTTAATTTATAAATATTGCTAAAATATAATTGGAAGACAACTATTAGAGAACAATTTTGAGAATTATTCTTATATTCAGAACATATCATTTAGACAGGGCCACAGTGTGCTCCACATATTGGTTCAGACGACAAAGCTAACGATGTTAACAATGTTCTTCTGCCTGGATGAACACCAAGATTTTCCCAGTTAATCCATGACAAGCGAGCTGTTAAATCTGAAATAACGATAGAATAGTCAAGTATTATATAAATAAATATTCGTATTTATGAACAGAAATAACTTTTTTTGGTTTTATGAAATAGTATACATATGTATTGACAAAAAATAAAAATAATAATAATAATAATATGTACAGTTTGCCAAATAAATGTCAGTACTATACATACATATATAGCACTCCCGGGCAAAGCCGAATGGGTAAAGCTAGTTACCTATATATATTACATATGTATAGATTTTCAGGAAAGTTATCGAACTACAAGCTAAGCATTTTATAACGGTAAAATGTAAAAATGATGTGATTGCAAAATTGTAACATTTTTATTTGCAGTGTTGTTCGAAAACTATGCAACTTTTTCTGTCAAAGCAGTTAAAGACTTAGATATTACTAATAAACAGATTTATTCAAAATAAAACATTTAATTCTTATTATCTTAGATACCACAATTATTAATATAACAACAAAACTTTAATTTCATTCTCTACCAAGTAGTAAAACAACAAAAACAAAATTAACTCGTTGAGTAGCTGTACTTTCTGTAATAACCTTTGTTTTTTTACCTCCGAACATCGTTTTGGCATAGATTCTATAGATTTGTTAAAATTGTTGTTAGTATTGATTGCCACTCTAATTTTAAGCTCTCCATGAGCTTCTACTTATTTTTAAATCGACGTGATCCAACTGTGCGCTTTATAATTCCAAAAAGGTTTCTAATAGGAATTAAGTCTGGTGGTTGATACGGTTAATGCAAGGCTTGGATTCCGTGAGCTGACAACCATTTTTTGGTCAATTTTGACAAGTGTTTTGGGTCGTTGGCGTGCTGGAACACCCACAATGGCATTTCCCAATCAGCATATGGGAGCATATCGTTAGCTAAAATGTGCCTATCAGTAAAACCGTCCATTTTTGTTTATATTTCAACAAAGGGGCCAAATCAACTCGCTTAGAAACAGGTCCATACTATTACATTTCCCTAGTGCTGGCAAATTCTACTTTTTTTCAATAATTTGTGGTGAAGTTTGTATGTGCACTTAAAAAATAAACCTTATAAGAACAAAAGGTAGTTCAAATCTCAAAGTAATATACATACATAATTATAAAATTGTCGCAATCCGGAAACTCAAAACTCATAAAGACAACAATAATATTAATTAATTCTTAATTAATTCTTAAGGCAAATTAAAAATCGTTAAAAATTTATAAACAAAATTTAAAAAACTGCCAAGGTGAGTAGTTCTAAAATTACGGTTAATAAAAATATATATATATTTTTTTTTGATTTTTAAATCAAATATATTTTTTTACGTCCACTTTACCAAAGATTTTTATATACATACATCGTTTACCAATATACACTCGGTGGTATCACATTTGTAAGTTATGCTTACAGGCGATGGAAAAATATGAATCTACTTCTGGTCCACAAAATAAGCCAGACATAATTTTATACTATAACGAGTCTAAAGATGGTGTAGACTCAGTATCCCATAAGGCGAGCAAAACTTCGGTTGCCATTAGTTTTTTGTTGTTTTTTAATTTTTTGGATACAACAGCTATTACCTCATTCATAATATATAAAGAAAATATTGGTGAAAAATTTGTAAGGCAATCCGCAGCGAAAGTAATTTCTTGAGAGCCTTATATCATCCTCTAATATTGGCTTAGTCAAAAATACCAAATATCATAGGGCAACCATAAAATGTATCTTAAATAAAAATATGTAATAGCTATACTTTTCAGGTGTAGTAACAGTTATCGCTGCGAATCAGGATGGCGATTTTGAAGCCGATAAATCTCCAGAAGGAAATGCAACTGGACGTATTAATATAAAAAGGCGAATGTTATGTTTGCTAGTCAAGAAAAAAAAAATTCACGCCAAGTGTGCGTTACATGCAAGAAGCCAATTGCAAACTAAATGTGGTAAGGGCCAAAAAGCCCCATCATCACGCCATCGCAATTGAATAAAGTTACATCGCGTTTTTACTAAATTATAAGCTGTAATTAAAATAAATAAAAATTAAAAAAAATTAATAGAGTTAAAAAGTATTTTTGTACCCACCAGGGTATTGCTAAACTTTGAAGAAAAATTTAAAAAAGTTAAAAAGTTCCCTAAAATATTCAAAATTTTATTATATTTTTACAAGATTCTAAAGGACTTAAAAATTTGTTTAGTGAGTCTAAAATTCATTTAGATCGAAGCAAAATTAAAAAAGTTGTTAAAGAAGAAAATCGAAATTGTTGCTCGGGTGGGTATTGGCGAAGCGAAGATTAAACAGTGTTAAACAAAATAAAATCGTGTAAAAAAGAATCATATTTTGACAACAAAAAATTGTTAAAAACGGTATCAAATTTTTTTCTAGACCGTGTTATTACAAAACCGTGTAAAAACAGAATTGTCTGTATTGATTTCATAAATAATATAATAATAAATTTCGGCCTGAAAATAAAAGTCGAAAGAATCTCTGAAACTAAATTATCAACATAGGAAAACGTACATGTGTATGTAGCTACGTTCGTAATGCAAAATACACACAATCGAAAAGAAACGGAACATAGAGTAATAAAATTTTTAGAGGGAGAAAATCTTGATGCGTATCGAAATGCAGAATAGAGGTTATTATGTTACAAAGATTTTGATTACAAGTTAATTATGTTTCGTTGCATTGACGAAAATTAATTGAACTATGAATGCAGCAAGGTACAGTGAAGTTAGCATTAAATTTTCAATTACAAATGACCTGTCATTACATTTCTGTTAAAACATTGCCAGCATTGGGCACTTCAAAATATCAGAAAAATTCGTTAAAAAAAATAATAAAAAAGGCGACTTAGTGACATACAAATATATGTATTACTTGTCATAGTGTTGCTTTTTTAGTGTTAGTATTGCTTTTTATATTTATTTCAGTCAGTATTCAAAAGGTTAGTAAATTTTAGATATACATTAATTTTTTGTTTGTTTTGATAATCTGTTAAAAAGAACTTATTTGCGAAATACTTTCATAATTATACCTACCACTTGTATTCCAATTTGCTCTGTCTGCTTTGATTTCTCCTCTTAAACACTTTTCTACGTATGTTAAGGGATCGTAATCAGATTGTAAAACTTCTCTTAACAGCGATATGTATGCGATTGCTAGTCTTAAAGTATCGATTTTACTTAAACGCTTTTCGTAAGGGAATGTCGGAACGTGAACTCTTAATTCATCGAATGCTGAATTTATGCTACTGCAAATTCGAAAAAAAAAACACGACAAATTTTAATAAATTGTTAAAATTATATATATATATATATATATATATATATATATATATATATATATATATATATGTATGTATGTATGTATGTATGTATGCACATATATACTTAAATTATTAATAAACGAAATAATAATTGTTGAAATAGAAACATAAAAAATGAAATCATATTTGTACCCAGTTGGTGCCGACCTCTGGATCCTTTTCCGTTCACGCACATTGGCCTGTTGTCTTTGTATTTTGTATGGCGACGAGTTGTATGAACTGTTTCCATTATTAGGACTTCCGCATAATAGGGAAGAATTATTGTTATTGTTATTATTTATTCCCACATTGGTAGAGGAGTCTAGCAAATTATCTAAAAATAATTTATGTATAAATAATTTATAAATATGTACAATATGAATGTGCATTTTTATCTAAATAATTGCAAAAAAATTGTTGCATAATTAAATTTTAGTAATCAATTAAATACTACCATTTCCTTGCTGTATATATTGCTGTTGCATTTGTCGAAAATTGTTCGAACTCATACGTAAATTTCCACTACCCGTTCCGACGGCAGTTCCACCAGCGTACACACATGATGGCAAATCGTTTATAATATCATCATCAAAGTTATGAAAAGGCAAATGGCTATAAAAAAAGAGAAAACAATACACATTATGTCGGATAAATTTTTTCGGTCAGCAGGCGTATAACAAAAACGTAGTTAATCTACGAAAAATTAGAAAAAAAAAATTTCCCGTAAACTGTGGGTCGAAAATCAAATCATTTGAGAACAGCGTGGTTTCTTTTTGTGAAATACTATTTTATGCTATAAATACCACATGTTTGATTACGCTTCATCGTTTCAAGTAAAATTTGTAGGAACCTTTATTTCGAAAATTTACTTTACCTTAATTCAACTTCAGTTTGTAATGTCATTGAACAAGTAAAAACAAAATTTGTTTAAATTAACGTTTTATTTCGTAATTCGAACAATAAATCATTCGAGGTGATCGGGTACGATTTTCTAAAGTAATTTTTCCAATTACAAGCCGTGAACTTATGGAAGCTTTTTAGCGAATAGGTTTCCTTTTATGGAAAAGACTTGGTTATAATATACATATACATACATATGTGTGTATATCCTGGATGGGCGAAAAATGCATTATTTTGTGTAGTTTTTTTATTACTTCTCGAAGATTTTGTTGTAAAAATTGTGTTGACTTTATCCATATATTGATATGTATGTATATTATAAATTTCTTATTTTATTTGTTTGTCATTTAACCACTGGACTGAAATTTGAAACACAGATAGATCTAGTTAATGAAAATTGTTTTGTGGCACATGTTTTTTCCAAATTTGTCCTGGGAGAGACTATAATCGAGGTAAAATAGGTCAAATGAGAAATTATTTTGTTTTTTTAGTTTGTTTATGAGTTAATCACGCGTAAACGATTAAAACAAACTTAATTTTGTTGATATTTGGAGCACAGCTACATATCTATATATAGGGTCCGCCAAATAATTTTTTTTTTTTGAAAATGCTATGAAAAAAAAAACTACTGAATATTTTCTCAAGTTTCTTTTTTTATTTGAAAGTACAATCCTTCCGGTTAATAATGGAAAATAATTTCATTCAAATGGCTGACTCGGCTGGCCATGCAGTAGCCTACACGATCGATCCAATTTTTAAGCTCATTATCAATTGTGTGCAGCTGTATTTCACCAATGGCTTCACGAGTATTGTCCTTTAAAGCGTCAATTGTCTCTGGCTTGTTGGCGTAACACTTATCTTTGACGGCACCCCACAAATAATAGTCCAACGGTGTCAAATCGCAGCTCCGGGGTGGCCAAACGAGTATAGCTTCGGCTGTGTGGCACATAGCGCCGTCCTGTTGAAACCAAATGTAGCTAATATCCTCCTCTTCACTTTTTGTGAACAAAAATTCGTTCAACATGGCCCGATAACGGTCGCCATTGACTGTAACGGCCACTCCTTGAGGTAAAACAGGTAAAACAGGTCAAATGAGAAATATTTTGTTTTTTTAGTTTGTTTATGAGTTAATCACGCGTAAACGATTAAAACAAACTTAATTTTGTTGATATTTGGAGCACAGCTACATATCTATATATAGGGTCCGCCAAATAATTTTTTTTTTTTGAAAATGCTATGAAAAAAAACTACTAAAATTTGAAAAAATTTCTTTTTTTATTTGAAAGTACAATCCTTCCGTTTAATAACGGAAAATAATTTCATTCAAATGGCTGCCTCGGCTGGCCATGCAGTAGCCTACACGATCGATCCAATTTTTAAGCACATTATCGATTGTGTGCAGCTGTATTTCACCAATAGCTTCACGAATATTGTCCTTTAAAGCGTCAATTGTCTCTGGTTTGTTGGCGTAACACTTATCTTTGACGGCACCCCACAAATAATAGTCCAACGGTGTCAAATCGCAGCTCCGGGGTGGCCAGACGAGTGTAGCTTCGGCTGTGTGGCACATAGCGCCGTCCTGTTGAAACCAAATGTTGTTAATATCCTCCTCTTCACTTTCTGTGAACAAAAATTCGTTCAACATGGCCCGATAACAATCGCCATTGACTGTAACGGCCACTCCTTGCTCATTTTCGAAGAAAAATGGCCCAATTATGCCTCTGGACCAAAATCCGCACCAAACAGTGACTCGTCTTGGGTGTATCGGCTTTTCAATGTATGCGTGCGAGTTTTCTGTGCCCCAAATGCGACAATTTTGCTTGTTTACATACCCGCCAAGATCAAAATGAGCTTTATCTGAAAAGATGATTTTTTTTTTTGGCAAAATCGGCATCTTCTGAAAGTCGATCACAGGCCCACTTAGCAAAGCGTATACACAACCATATTCATTCAGCGAAAGGATAAAACTAATTATCTGTCAAATCAGACATGAGCTAAGTGTTACTATTCACGAAATAAGCACTAGTTGAAAAAAAAATCGTTAGATGGCGGACCCTATAGATCCAGCCGAGGAAAGTGCAATAGCGGTTTCTTTAATTTCAATTTAAATTTTGAGCGGGTAATAAAGGTGAATTTTACGTGAATTCTACGAAACATAGTAGTAGTTATTACGGTATATCTTGGTAACTATAAAAAATAAAGTCTTCAAACTTTTCACTAGCTATTCTGTGTCGAGTTGCACATTATGTTAAAAAATTAACTTCAAATAAAGAGTAGGCGTGGCACCCATCATAAAAAATAATATTCATTACCATGCATTTCAATGAACATATCAGAGGGAGACGTCAAAAGCCAAAATATGCATAGTATACGTATACATATATAGTTTCCAGGGCAACGTCGGACAGACGAAGCTAGTAAATTAATACATAAAAGCGCACTACCATGTAATACTTAATTATAAAATTTTGCCCGCAAGATTCAATTGACATCGATGATGATTCCATAATTTTATGGAAAAGTTTTTATGAAAAAGAAATGAAGACACTTTTACTTTTCGAAAGTTAACCATCTAGTGCATAAATCAATCAAGACAAATGTTTAACACCACTTTTTTTTATAAAAAACGTTAACCCTATGTATACTTCCACAATGTACATGGTCATGTCCCAACCGTCAATTCCCAACCGATTTTAGAAGTCGAAGTATCATTTCATTCATAACTAAACATACTCCTTTAATAATTCTATAAATCGCACGGTCCCTAAATAAAATTAAGTGCCAAAACATCTCTAAACTTGAACAATTTAATGCACACAGATTCCACAAGTTTACTTAAGTAATGTACATATACAGTACACTCGGGATAACGTCAACTAATTAAAACTAATTAAATTCACGTTGACTTTTATGAATGTACAAATTGAATATAAAAAACATGGTGATAATATAATTTAAAGCATTTTCAGTGTTCTTAATTACACCCGAACAAAAAAAAAAAAATGTGAAAAGCAAATAAGGCTTCCAACGAGAATAAAAACGCAAATAAACTAACAAATAAACTAAAACAATTTATAAGGGAAATCCCCAAATTCGAGATAATTTTATAAAATAAATGTATGTACGCACATATGCATGCATTTGACCTGTTATTAAATCTAAAATTATGTTTTATTTGGAGTTGATGTTTCAGAGCTTTGTGGTTTGGTTGACGTTTAAGAGTAGACGAAGTTAAAAAAGGTTGATGTTTTAGGATGTTGACGAAATCGAGAGTTGACGTTATCCTTTATACCATTTAAAAGTCCTGTACTTCTTTGCATTTCTGCTAAAAATCTTAAAATCTGTTAATACTTATCTAAGTTTATTAGTTTATAAGTGCATAACGGCACAAAAACCCGGTTTTTTACCCTTAACTCAAGATCTTTGAGATGTTTCGAAGACAGATGTTTCAGAGACAGATTCATGTGGTACTTGATATCATCCATTAGAAAAATGGCAATGCTTCCTAGGTATTTCTACTTTATTAGTTTTTGTCGCATATTCTTTCCTTGTGCATTTTTTTTTTTTGTCATGTAAAAAACAGAATATCTTTCGTTTTTGTTGTAGATATACATTTTGTTGTTTTTATTTTCCGAGTTTTGAAAAGCATTAGGAACAATTTTAAAACCCATAAAATGTTTAAATTCATTGCGTTTTTAAAGGCTCAAATAAAAATAAAATTCTAGAGTATATTTTTTCTGATTGTATATTTAAACTAGAAAGTTATCAATTAAACGGGACTTATAAACTGAAATCGACTGAATAATATCGACTAAACATCCATAGCCATCCATACATTAGGTATAAAACATTTTTATTTGTACCAAAAATAAAAATGGATTTACGACATGTTTTGTAAGAACGTCAGTCGAACGATCACAAACAAATATCGACATTTAAGATGCAAACATAAAATAATGGTTACATTGAATTTGTAGGAAAATTTAATTAAATTCTATTGTTAAAAAGTTTTCATAATTAAGGCACATTTCAAATAAGTTTCCCCAGTCGTCTTCATTTTGACCGTTTAATATTTTTGAAAAATATCTTATCTGAACTGTCCTAAGACCGGACAGACGCCAACAACAACAAAATTTTGGAATGTTTCATGTTCCCGCAAATTGCACAGTGTGCAAGTCATGTTTGCAATTGCTGCACCAAATCTACTACAGTTAACCCTTTAGTGCCCAAGACCCTCTATCATTAAACTTTACTTTGTTTTATAGAATCTTTGCTTTTGAGTTTCATAATTTTTTCAAGCCGGGAAGAATATAAAATAGTCCTGATACTTAGAATTATCGAGGGCCAACAGATTTTGAATTTATATAACTTTTTTAGAAACAAAATGTTTTATTACCGTTTATATATGTATGTAGTGTTTGTTTATGTATTAAAGTAAAAAATTAAAGTCCACTTTTTTTCAATTTCAAACAATGTTTAAATTTAGGCAAAAACTTGCAATCCAAAAGAACCCTAAAACTGTTGAACTGATCTTATGTGCAACAGAAATAAAAAAACAAAACAATTTTGTTGTTATTTGAAGAAAATACGGTACTTCATAGAACTGATGATTATACATAGCGAAATTCAACCTGTATAATAAATAAAATAAGTATCGTCGTGCAATTAACCCACTTCGCGCTTTGAGTATCCATGAGATTTATTTTGTTGTTAAGATATCGGTTCAGATGCTTGTACTTTCTCGTGGTGCTTTTCCCTTTACTTTCTAATCTTTCATTAAATATACCATATTAATTGTCAGTTTAGTAAATAACTCCGAACTAAAGCTGTTTCTTTGCTGTTCCATATAATTTATTTCTGGTCGTTGTATGTTAAAGTAAAAGGCTCTCGATTCTAACTCTTTAACCCAAAAATGCTTACGACGCAATAAAATTTAATATATGTAATTAGTACGTTAATATATTTTGTGAAGACTCGAACGTTATTTTACTTAAATATCTTAAATGATGACCGAAGGTAAAAAGATGGCTTGTCTTCTAATATTCGTATCAATGCAATATCCTGTTTTTACAGATTTATAGTTATTAGTTAACAAAATTAGTTTTAAAATTGCGTATAAAACACAAATTTTATTCAATATTTAGGAAACTTTTTTAAAATAAATTTGGAGGTCGATAAAAATTCAACGTTTATTTTTGGCCTTTTTGACGCTTGAACGTAATTGCTTTGAATATTTAATAATCCGAGATCTTGTTCTTATTTACATTAACAGAATACAATTACAAATTGTACAATAATATAATAATTATGAGCGGAATAACTGAAGACCATATGCTCGGTGCAATGTAACCAGAGATCCGAGTCTCTAGCACACTACCGACTTGCCTGTTTTTTTTTTAAATTAGTTTTCTTGAATTGGTTTTCTTTTTCAACCCGATTTTCAAACATTTAACATTCTGCCTACTAAAACAACATTAAATCACAGATACTACTATATATTAATTAAATTTTAATAATATATGCATGTGTGTATGTATGTATGTATGTACGTATGCACAATAAAAAGGATTATTAATTTGTAATTTGCTTAATCACTTGTAAGTGTTACTTATTTTATAAGTATGTACTGTATACATACGTATGTACGGTATATATTTAGTTATATCTATAGTGTATGTAAGTATATAGATAATGTAGGTATTTTGTAAAACAATGTGAGCAGTTTGCTTGTAAAAATTAATAATTATTATCACTTTTATCATATACATGCGTATTTATGTCATTAATGATCAATGAATAGAGTTTCTGTAAGTATATATATAACACGAGTATTTAAATCTTATTCTTATACTTTTACGGACCCAAGTGGAGGTGACGATGAAGAATCTGGTAATTGATTACGCGACATTTTATATAGAAATGATTTTCTTGAAAATTACTTAATTGTTTTAAAGTAAATATTTAATTTCAATCTGTTAACCGCACTTCAATAGATTTTATTATTAAATAACAGCATCTCTCGGGTATCCTTTGGCTTTTATACAATTCATAAATGCTCAATTCCAACAAGAACAAAAATCATCACACTGCTGAAATAAGGATATTCATCCCTTATCCAACAAATGCCTTTTATATTCCTATTCGTTGTTGCGAAATTTAAGGGCGGTGCTTATGCGAATATGAATATAACAAACCCTGTAGGAAATGGATGTATCACTTGTACTAGGAAGATAGCCAAAGGCTGGCTTATGCACTAAAATACATACCAAAATATGTATTTATCTAAACCAAACTTCTTTTGATTGAATATGAAAAGTTTGGAGAAAACTTAATTATGCTTCAGCATAATTACTACTATTAAGCACGGCGGCGATACGGTATTGATATGGGAGTGCATGTCGGCAAATGATATTGATACGTTTAAGTTCATAGACCGTATAATAATTGCGCGTATGCGTGTACATTTTAAAAGAGGAATCTTTTTCAAGCGCCGAAAAGCTATATTTGGATACTGACTACACTCTTATGAATGACATGATCCTCAAACATTATTCTTTCCTAATAAGGGTGTTGCGATTATATAACGTAAAATCATAGTTAGAGTATTCACTTCAATTTCCTTAAAGTTATTGAACCCCTGTGGTCATATTTAAAGATAAAGGCACAATTAAGCAACTTAAGACACCTTAAGTCAATTCAAGCGGTATAATAGGAGAAGTCCCCAGAGTAGTTTTGTAAACTAATGAGTTTAAGATTTTCAATTTGTTTAAATAATATTTTACCCATTGTGTATTTTATCGTGAAAAATACATACTATATAATTGAGTTAAGGTTTTTTAATTAGACATTATAATAAAACATAAAAACCTTAAGTTTTTTATTATACATATCGCACATTAAATCATGAACAGTCACAACTCAAAATTTTTAAATATTCAGGAGAGATAAGAAACTGTTCCTAGTAATCTGGTTTTATTTATATAATCAAACTGAGTTCCACATTGAAATAAACCGTCTTAGAAAACAGAATTAAACAAAATTAAAGAGAAAATAAATAAATTCTGTTTAATGTTGTGTAATAATTTTGTAAATAGGAGGTAATTTTGAGTTGTGATTGTTTGATTGAATTTGTGCCTCTTTAACTGGAAATATATTTAGATTAACTCAAAATTTTGTTAGTTAATAACGTGATAACTCAAAATAAAACTATTTATGTGAAATAAAACTATTTAACTACTCATAACCTCACTGTCACAACTAAAAATGATACTACTTAGTTCATAATCTACAAGCGGCACAGGGTACACAAAAACAGTCATAACAATAATTTCTGATGTAAGGAAGACAGTGATTCAAAAGAAATTTACGTTGTCGTTAGAGACTAGGTCTGCGTATTAGTTTATGAAAAAATGCGATTTTGATAAATTTTGAGTTGTGACTATTTATTATTTAGTGTGCGATATGTCGAAATGCAGTTTTTATTGCCATCCGTAGATTTTTGTGGTATAGTGTATATATTTTTCAACGGTATAAATTTTGAAAAGTATACAATCATAAGGAATTTAACAGACTTTCTTTTGAAGTTTTGAAGGAGTATAATTTCAATAACATTTCTGGTTTTGTCATGTTATATTGTTTTATAGAATAAATGTAAAGACTTTTCAAATGATACATTTTATCATTTAAAAGATCTGATTCTCTTCTTTCCAAATCAGCTGAGAAACTTAAAATTGTACTCGACAGCGACTGTCAGAAACGTTGTGACTCTTTCTAGGTATTTTAATATCGTTCCGTTTTGTCGCACAGTGTAATGTTTTGTTTTTAGATTGAAAAGGCTGCTAAAAAATTCTAAAAAAATAAATGAACAATAAAAATAATTTACTAATTTTGAAAGTGTGGCAAGTTCATTTAGTTAAAAAAAAGCTTTACCTCTTTTAATCAGCACTTCAAACATTATTGGATTAAAAACTTACATTTTCTAGGACTACAAAATATTAAAAATATATCCGTTAATACTTAACAATTAATTTTAAATTTATTGAAATTCAAACTCGTAGATTCACACCACTTTCAAAGTAATTGGCTTATATTAATAAAATATATATTCATTTCTGGGAGGCTTCAATTTAGAAACAAAAAACAAGATATAGTTCTTTTCTCGAATCGGATGCTTGGTAAATCAATCTCTAATAAGTGATGACGTTCTTTTGTACACAGTCTTAACATGTTTATGTCTAACATGACTCGTACTCAGGCTAAACACATTTTTCCTAAGATTCAACAACAAAAAACATCAATCATTTACTGTAGGCGCAAAGCCGATTAACACCGTAGAGTCATTCTGTTAGATACCTCTGTTGCATCATAACAACTACAAACGCTTCAGCTGAAGATATGCGATCTTGCATGAGTAAAGGTCGTGTATCTTTCAGAAGGTATGGTATTACTTTGTATCGATACAAATTTTGATGACAAAAAATCAGAATATTTAATGCTGAAAGCATAGAACGCATCGAGGAAAAAGCTGCAAACACTTCAAGTCTTTATAAATCACTATTGACATGATAAGTAAGACACCCGCCTTCCAACCAAGAGGTCGTCGGTTCAATCCCTGGGTAAACCATCTGAAAAAGAAAAAAAAAATTATACAGCGATATCACCTCATAACATTAGACAGTAACTGGTTATGATTATTACTACTATATAAAGCTTCTGTAATGCATTTGCCCTTTGGAGCCGGCGTTAAACTTTGACCCACAGTTGAGTCGAATAATTGAATCGGATGCAGCTCATTGACAAAGAGCAAACCCAGTGTTCCTCCATTAAATGTTATGGAAATTAATTATATTGGCCAAACAAAATGACCGATGAAAACCTATGGGTAACCACAAAGCAAGAGCCTGCAACCCAAGAAATCTGAGAGAAATGAAAATCTGGCCTTAGATAGAATTAAATGAAATGAGTTTGTTGCGGCTCTACATTCCTCCTAGGAACCAGACAGAACGAACGAGAAAATATAAATATTTAATTATTTTTATTTCCCACACACCTTAAATATTAACAAACAAATCAAATTTAAATAAAACAAATATTGTGCAAGATTAACTCACCTCATGCTCTTAAGAACTGAATTGAATTCAACCAACCACAACTTTATATATACAAACATAGAACATTTGAAATCCATCGAGCAGGGTTGAGGTACTAGTAGATGATGTATCTCAATGTATGGTATGTATGGTATGTTTGATTGTTTTGTATTTATTTATTGCCTGTTTATTTTATTGTTATTGAAATGCGATAATTTAATTGTGGCCTAGTAAATCCGGAACAACATCATTTATGCAGAAAAGAAAACGAGGGGAGAATGGATTGCATTGACTAGAGACCATGAGAATTTTTTCAAATAAATATTGTACATGTTTAACAGTGTTTACTTTATAGGATTCTACTTGAAAATGTCATATTAGCAATTATCACAAGTTCATTCCGCCTCTATTGCTCGCGTTTTTTCTCTCTTTTGCTCTTATTCGAAGAATACTATACCTTTGACCGGGAAGGGTTGTTTCTTCGTTTTCTCTTTATTATCAATGAGATACATCTACATCATATGTAAGATTACTGTCATTATGTTTTTCTACTTCTCTTTTATTAGATGCATTGAGCACCTTAGGCCAGTTGCCGGAGTACATGGCAAATGACTGGTAATGAAAAGGTTTGTTTTCCGTTTCAATAGTCAGTGAGACATATTGTTCAATTGTTTGACTGCAGTGGTTTTTCTCGCCTCGGGAAATTTGTTTATGTTTTGCCACCATATGCGTATGTATTTTTCAATCTTGGAAAAGTGTGTCGGTCACGCGTCTCTTGTTGTACTCACTCAGTTTAACTTGTTTGATCGTATTTAAATGCGCGAACAAACGTATCGTTTGTTATAAATGCATGTATGTGTGTATGTATGTACATATATATGTATGATGTACTCGTACTTAGTGAGCATATGATGAAAGTCACATTTTTTTTATTTTTTTTTTTTAAATATCAAAGAGGGAGGTGGAGAATTTAAAGTGGGCGAAACGAACGGTGGTTATCCTGCCTGATGCAGTCGTTGACGTGGCTAATTTTTGTTTTGCCGCGATCACAAAATAAAAATAATTTAATTTTAACAATTGCCAATGTAAAGGGTGCTGTGACTGTCATTGTTGTTTTATAGCATTTGTAGTTGATGTCATTGTAGTGGTGTGTTGTTTATGGATTTTGTTTTTGTAAGGATTGCTCTTAACCCAGTGGTGGCTTTAATGAACTTTTGCAACAATTCAGTACCAAGTAAATAGTTATAGCGCCTTTGTGATTGTACATCATTTGAATTTGGTTAAGCATTAAATGAAGCGTAATATATTTGCAGCGGTAATTTGAATTAATTGTCACAAAATTGAAATGGTTGAAAAAATACAAGTACATGTGTAGTCTAATTAAGTGTGGGAATTTTTCATTTTTATAAGTATTCAGATATTATTACGTTTACAATAATTAATGAAATATCTTTAAAAAAAAAAATACATAAGTACATATAGATACTGGCATTCTAATCGTTCTCGATACATACAAAAATCAATTGTTGACTACGAACCTATTTGGACCAAATTTAGAGACTCTTACTATTACCGTTTAGAAGCTATAGACAAATAAATATTTTTGAGGGCGTGCCACCACTTGTTAAAAAAAAACAATCAGTGAAAGTAGAACTTTCTAACAAATGTATTTGAGTGATTCTCGAGTTATTAAATGACGAACGTAAGACAAGCTATGTTCGCACGACACCGTAATTTCGTCACTCGCTCTCTCATTCATAATACAACCCCCGATTATGAAATAAATTACTTAGATTTCCATACAAAATCTTGAGGGAGAATCAATCATATTGTAAGCAATTATATTTCTATTACCCTTTGTATTACGTCAAAATAAGAGTCATCTCTAATTTTTATAAAACTTAGATCAAACGAGTTTGGCATACTATTAGCTCTTAATCAAAAAGTTTTAATTATAGATTTAACATTGCAAATTTATAACATTGACCTCCCTAAAGTATGCTGTCAAGTACAAAAAATAAACAAAAATAAAATAAACGAATTAAAGACAACGAACAAAACAATGGCCGCTCGCTGCATTGACTTCACATGCTAGCTGTTAAAAATTGCCGTGCGAACGGTAGAATCCAATTAAGTAATATAAACCGGAGAAAGAAGTAATCCGAAGTCTCGTGCGAACGTAGCATTATACAGATTACGCTCTCAAAAATGAATCACTGATTGAAATATTAGCACAGACGGAATGTCCTGCAAAATTCTAAAAGAGCGAAAGTTGTTTTAGCATACTTACTTGTCAGAAACTACAATATGCTGGCGGAATGAGACGAAGCTATTAATTTCATTTAATAGTGAAACAAAATACGAAAAGCATTTTATTTACATGAATAAAAGAAATGGTTTATCGCTTATTTGTTATGTAATTTTTAAACGAAACTCTGTTTTTTCATTTTGTGACTCTTCGAAAACCATTTTTTGGAAAAAGTCGAACAATTGAGTTTCATATGTAATAAACTTTACAAGCTAGTATGGAGTAGTCGCATTTTGTGCAGGGATGTATTATTGCTAATGACATTTAAGCTCCACCCATTAATTTTCTCAGCGTGACCAACCAATTTCTTAAAACTTCCTACATATACTAAATCTGGTTGAAAACATTCATTTTAATTTAGTTGGTCTTGGTTTTCAACACAACAACGCATACTTAGAGAAGCGGCTATATTTTCATACTTATGTGTAGCTTTCGTGTTATTTTTAACGTCTTAGTAGGAAAGGGAATAATTGCGGGAACTTTTTCAAAGGCAACCATATTTGAAATCTGTCAAAAACAGAAAATGCCAACAATTAACACACTCAGAAGTTTTTAAATATGTATGTATGTACTTATATGCATGACATATATAAAGTTTGTCTTTTATATACGATAAAATTACAAAATAATGGACTTGGTTTAACATATAAATTATAAATAATTTCTTCAACCAATTGAATTAATTTAACAGTGACTATAGAGAAGTGGTAGCGATTGTTATACACTTGTCAATATTCATAACTACAAATGTGTATGATCCTCTTATTCTAACATTTCGTGTATCAAATTTGACTGCATATTGCAGATCTTCAAAGCAATATTATGGCATGAACAGAACATGTAGCGTGAAGAATATCAATAAGACGAGAAGATTCAAAATAAATAAACCAGAATTTGCAATTTTCTGAACTTTTAAGAAAAATCGATATAAAGTCGTGTTTAACATTTAAGCGAAACTTCTTTATTCAATTGAAAAAGTTTTGAGAAATTGTGTGTATGCATATGTATGTTGTAATAAATAATAGGTATTTAAACATCCACACATTACTTTGATGGTATTTTCAAACAAACAAAAGAATATTCCGTCTGCTTTATATGACGATTTCTGGAACATATCGATTAATATTTGCTTTTGTGTTTAATAGCTGTGGTTAATTGCGGCGCAACGCTCTAACAAAATCACACAAACAATCCCTCAAATTACTGTAAGCGAGAGTGTTTGTTAACGCGTGTGTGTTTTTTTCTTTTCTTTTTTTTCTATTTTTCATCTGTTTTAAGTACTCAGTCAGGTCAGATGAAATGGCAAAACGTGCAACCTTTACAGGGACGGATACAGACATGAAATTACAGAAAAGTTGCAAATAAACCGTTAGTTAACAAGTTTAAGTAGTGTGTGTAATTGTGTGCTTGCCTATTTGTTTGTTTATTTGTTTTGATGCGTTTACAAATTGGATAAAGGGAAGCATTGGCAGATTTTAAAACCATAGCAAACGCATTTGTGAATACTGTGGGAAAAACAAATAAACATCTCAACAGAGCTTTTCATAAGTTTTTACACACGCGAATGGTTTGTGGATAGACTAAGTATATGAAAAGTTTTGTTTGAAATTGCTAATATCAAGTCCAAATAGACTGTTGTTTTTTATTTACACACAATACAGGAATAATATCCGGCATTTTATAAAATTAGAGACGTTTACCATAAAGGGTACTTACGTATTTGGTAATTTATTTATTTGTTTTTTTTTTTAATTTTGTCATTTTCCCAACACTGATTTCGTGAAATGTTAAAAGTATTTTTTATTTACATTCATGGTGAAATTAATAATATAATATTTATATAATTTCACCATGTTTACATTCATAACCACACACATACATACATACAGACAATAATTTTTTATTATTTTGATTTTCACTTTTTACTGCAAATAATTTTGAATTTTTTTTTGTAACTTTGTGACATTTAATGGAACCAAAGAATGAAGGTAACATACCGAGAGAAAATAATTGCATACATAAATAAAAAATAATTTTGTAATATTTAGAAAAAAAGGTTGATCCAATTATCGTACATTTGGGTGATATGGGTCCATATCAGTTTTGGTTTTGCATGTTTATATTTTTATCGAAATTTCCTACCGGATGGGTTCAGGTAGGTCATGTATTCCTAGCAGCACATACTCCCCATACTTGCATTGAGCCTCCGGATGCAGACCCATGTTCAGACAATTGCAAAAAAACGGCATATAATAATACTATATTCGACGAGACTATTATATCGGAATTTGATTTAGTATGTGAGTACCAGCCTTTAGCAAGTTTTTCACAAACAATGGTTATGTTTGGTATAATGTTGGGTAACATGATATTTGGAAGCTTAGCAGATCGGTAAGTACGATTGTCAGAACTTGAAAGATTTGAAATAAATTGTTTACAACTTCTTAAAGATTTGGGCGTCGACCATTGTTTGTAATTGGTTGTGTTTTACAACTTATAAGCGGCATAGCAGTGAGTTTATCTCCATGGTTTTGGTTTTATGTAGTCTTTAGATTTATGGTGGGATTCGCTACCGGTGGAACGATGACTACCAGGTAGGTTTCATTAGGAAATAATCCAATAATAAAAAAATATACTGTTTTTTGTTTTCATCTATTAGCTTCGTACTTATTATGGAGATTATTGGAATCAGCAAGAGAGAAGTCATATCTATTTTATATCAAATACCATTCAATTTGGGTCATGCTACCCTGCCTGTCTTGTCGTACTTTTTCCGTCACTGGAGATGGTTCAATTTTAGTTATTCATCATTTTCAGCGGTATACTTGATTTATATTTGTCTGTGTATAGAGTCACCGAGATGGCTTTTTACCACCGGCAGACTAGAAAGAGCTATTCCCCTGTTAGAGAAAATCGCCCGCATCAATAAAAAGCCAACAGAACGTATAAGACCAGAAATCGAAGAGGCTTATCGCAAACTCGTCTTAGGTTCCCCTGCCAAGAAAGGAACTTTAATTGATTTATTTCGTACACCGAATCTACGCAAGAAAAGCATAATCATGGCCTTTCAATGGCTTAACGTCTGCGCAGTTTACTTTGGTGTCTCTCAGTACATCTCAACATTGAGTGGCAATATTTTTATTAACGTTGCCATAGGAGGATTTCTTGGTATACCAGGAACCATAATATGTGTCTTTATGACTAAATACTTGGGTCGTCGTCTGAGTCTGATAATTTCAAACTTTATAAGCGCCATTAGTTTGTTGATAATTGCCACATTTCATCAATTAAGTTCAGTTTTAGTGGTATCATTTGCCACGATAGGCCTTTTTGGTGCTGCCATCACTTTTCCAAATGTTTATCTTTATGCTGGAGAATTATTTCCCACTTTGGTTCGTTCAAATGGTATAGGAATGTGCTCGTTTTTTGGACGTGTTGGTTCGATGTGTGCACCATTTATATCTGATTTGTCTAAATTCGGATTTTTTTTACCGCCGCTGATTTTCGGTTCAATAGCATTTATAGCAGGAGTTTTAACATTTATTCTGCCAGAAACTCGAGGTTTTCCATTACCAGAAACAATTGAAGACGGAGAAAAATTCGGTAAAAAACAACGTAGCGAATAGTACATTATTTTGGTTCATTTCTATATGTCGTTATTTTGATTGAATTATATCTAAATTCGTTTTCCAATCATTTAAAACTATTTAGATAAATCGCAGAAATTTCATTTAAATTATTGTAATTTGTTAAAATAACATTCACTACTATGATTATTGCATATGGTCTCGAATTGCCCATACCAGCCCAGACTCCTGTGTACCAGTGTGTGGTCTGACACTAAGCAAATTCAAATTTGTTTTATGCTTAATCTTTGTTGTTATATTATCGAAAATTAATTGTAAAACTGTTTTTTGAAATTTTTTTTATATAAATCCCATTCACAAAAAAAGAACGACTTTTATTTCTACAAGTTATTCAATTGTATTCTTTGTTTAATTGTTATCCTTGTAAAGAAATATAAAATTTGAGATGAGATCTTACTTTGAAGCATGCAGGATATTATTATTGTATTAAACTCAACTGAGTCGACAATAATTTGAATTTTCTATTAAATAATACAAAAATACTCACAGTGTATGCTAATATTTAGTATGCGACATTTAAAAGCAATCAGGAGTTTAAAAACAAAAACGAAACAAAAAAAAAAAAACAAAAATATTTCAACAATATTAAGGTTCACTGCAAGTCCAATTTATCATTTAATATGAGAAATATTCTTATATAACAATAGAAATACTTTTATTATGCACCGTAATTTCAATATATTATTAAACATCATCATTTAAGTTGCATATAAAGGATATATCGTCACCCAAAATGCTAGAGAGCCGATCATAAAATGAAAAGAAATATAAAAATTATTTCTTCACAATTGCATCGAAATATATTGATACATTTATTTATTTATTTTTTTTTCTCAAAACTAATTCGATTTGTGTGGTCTAATATATTTTTAGAACTTTTTGTGCTGTGAAAAAAAATCATATTACGTTCTGAACGTAATGTCTCTAATAAAGTCATATTTTGCAAAAAGTAGGCTAACAATTGTAAGGACATGTGCTTCAATGTGCTATAACCATTATCAATCAAAAACTCATTTTTGATTTTTTGGTTGATATTCCCCAAAAGCACATCCAGATTTTATACAAGTATAAGTGGTTTCAGGTCACCTAAGAGGTGTTAAATCACTTGATTTTAAACCGATAAAATTTTTAGTGTCGATTTCAAATCAATTGATTATTTTCGCAAACACTATTTTGTAAATCAAATACTTACTTAATCGCTTTTTGATTTAGAATTTGTCATTTTATTTGAAAACAATTGGTGATTTTGAAAAACAATTCTAATTTTGCATACAGTTTTTATTCTTTTGAAAACGGCTGCGTAATTTTATTTTATTTTTTGGTTGTCAACCATTTCACCAAAATATGTACAAATTAAGAAATTAGAAGGAAATAGTAGATATTTAAGTAATTTAGCTACAAATAGCAGATAGATAACAGTACTGAAAGAAAAAGAGCTGAGTAAAATGATTAGGCATAATTATTTATTCCAAAAAAATACATAAAAACGAAATTTAAAACTTGTTTGCTCGAGATTTCGAAAAAAAAAACAACTCCGAAAGATCCAAAATCAAGTGATTTACGGAACAGGCCTGTTAGAACTAATCTCTAAAGAAAGTAAATCAATAAGATAAGAGTATTATTACAGTTGTAATTCGATTACTTTTATGCTGTAATAGTACCGTATACTTTTACATAACAATATAATAAGTTTTGTTCACTATTTACTTAACATCACGACGAATACTTTTTTAGCAATAAAAACACTTTTGCGAACTATAATTTAACATATTATTAAACATCACGATTTAAGTTATATACATATGTATGTATATTATATCCATATACATATGTATGTACATACATATATGTATGTAAATTTGTACATTCAAAATAAAGAGTAATATCATAGTTTTGTGAAAATAAAAAAAGTCACAAGTACTATTGGTACTATTGAGGTGTGCAGGAATCGTGGTACTATTGAATAGTTATATCTAAAATTTGTACACTCATTTTCGCTTTATCTGAAGAAATTAATAATGTATACTTGAACTGTTTACACGTTCTGCTATTGTTATGTAAAGTCTACATCATATTGCATGTGATAATTAGACTTTATTAGATACTGTTAAAACATAAGTATTTAAAAATAAAATAGACCACAATTATTTCTTTAAGTGTAAACATTATGGTGCAAAAATAATAACACTAAAATAAAATAAGTACCTATAATAGATTTGCATACAAGATAGTCAGTCACTCGTATGTGTACGAGTGTCAACAGGCATGCACATGTACGTATAATGATATTAAAAACTTTTTGTATATAAACACCGATTGTACGCGAAAGAGTACTCTCATTCTATCGATCGATCCGTTCGTTTGTTCATTCGCTTGTTAAACACATCAACAGCCGGTGAAGCTTATCTATCCACACTGTGACTACTTTAGTGAATGCTTCTTAAGCTTATATTTAAGATACATACAGCATTTAAGATTATGCCGATAATATAGTGTTGTGTATATACAAATAGAATATACATGTGTACATATGTACATACATACATACATGCATTCATACATACATACATACATACTGAGAATAGATAACAAAACAAACAAAAATTTCAACGATCGAAATGGACGTAATGTCATTAATGGTCAACATTTTCTCAGTTTAGTTTTGAATTTTTAAACAACGGCGGCGGACGTTTATTTTTTTATCAGCAGTGTCAACTAAAACTAAGAAAAAGCTGAATTAGTTGAGCTGAAATAAACGCACACTATTCGGCTGTTACAATATAATTAAAATAAAAGTTACAAAAATTCTTATTACGCGATTGTATATTTAAACACGAGAGGCATTTCCCCCTAGCAGCGACCAAAACAATAATAATTAAAAAAAAAATAATAATAATAAAAGCCAAATAGAAGAGAAAACAAACACTTTTTGTTGATTAAAAAATTAAAAATAAAAATAAAAAATAAAAATAAATGGTTAACATTTTTTAAGCATTAAGAACCAGAATCTCATCAAATGGGGCGAGTAAATATGACAAATTATTTATAAATTGCAACGAAAATAGCGGTTAAATTTCTAATGTAAATATTTCTTAATTAATTGTTGTTGATTTTTAATTGATTGTAATAAAAAATTAAAACAAAAACAAAAATATGTGTATATAACTCTAGAAGTGTTAATGAAAACAAATTATGTTCGCATATAAAAGAGCATAAACATAATCAATTAGGCTGCCAAAAAAAAAAAAAAAATAAATAAATAAATAAAACTCGCAGACACCCACAAGTGAGGAGACATTGAAATTAAACACAAACATAACAGTATTGCCTTAATTACTGCTGCGAGTTTGAGTATTACTGCTGTTTTTTAAGCAAAAAAACAAAAAACAAAAAAAAACCGACTGGAAAAAACGCGCAAACTTAAGCAATATAATCAAAAACAAAAGCAATAAATCAAATTAAAAAAAAAATAATATATTTGATAAAAACTCAGTTTTTAAAATTTGTGTTTTTTAAACGTTTCAGTATGTTAAAGCGTAGAAAAATACTTATTTAAAATTATTATTACTTTTGTTTAATATTCACAAAGTATAAAAAGAAATGGTGTTTTTCAAAGTTTCATTAATTGTAAAAATATTTTAAAAATAGAAGTAAAAATCAATCGCAGTGTCGGCGAAACATAAAAAATATTGCAAAAACATGGAAAGTGCTGAGGTTGTTGAACTATTGGAAGGAGCGCCACTGCTCAGTGGTTTTCCTAAAATAGAATGTGAGCCAGTCAATAATAATCTTAAGAGCAGTAAGTTAAATTCATTGTATTATTTTCTTGTTTTGTTAGAATTATAAAAATGTAAGTATATTTTCTTTAATTTTAATCACGTACCTTCACTTTTTGCAATACATTAAATTTGATTGAATTTAGATGTGTGTTTGAATGTTAATTGGTGGGGAACATTTTATTTTATTTTATTATATTTTATTTATTTTTTTGTTTGTTTTAAATTGATAACATTTGCAATGTCGTCTATAACATAAAGACAGAACTAAAAAATGTCTCTTTAAAAATTGGTAAATTAAGAGCTTAGATTTTATATGTAAAAGCGCTTCTTTAGAGGTTCCTTTGAAGGTTACCTAGTGGCAAAAGGAAATATAAGAATCAAATGTTATTTATTGCCATTAAAATGTTATTATCTTATCTTATTTACTATCTGGTGCAATATAGAAATAAAGAAAGTTAAAATATCTGGTAAGGCGCTTAAACGCTGTTGAGTGCAACAAGAATATGTTTCTGAAATTTGTAATGCATCTCTAAAATCTTGATTTTCGTACCTTCGTGCACTTAACATTTTTTCGATAAATATTTGTTCTATATTTTTGACTAAATCAAGCATGTCGTCAGTTGCAAATTCATTTCTCTTTGAAAAAGAAATTGTATACGTTATAGTATACTTATTATATCGCTCTCATGTGGAAAGGCCCTAACTCGAATTATTTTAATTTTATAGGAAAAAGTATAAACATAATAGAAACTGTAATTATGAAAATGTAACTTTTTTAAATGCAAATTTGGTGTTTAGATTACAACTTCTTTATCATACGCTTAGTGACTTAATGCTTTTTACTACAGGAAATTTTCGACATGAGTAAGGGCTTGTAAATACGTTATTTCTGATGTTTGTTTTTGTATTGAATTTTTGTGACAGGGCGTATTTGTGTGTAGTGTATTGGAATCACTAAACTCAATTTCGAAAAAATGTGCGTTAGGGTTTTTCTACATGAGAGCAACGATATATAAAATTGTATTGCGTAGAAAATACTAAACATAAAATTATAATGGAGTTTATTTTAGGACTTTAAAACCAGAACATACATATACATATGAATGTCGAAACTCGATGGCATATGGACATATAATAAAAATAAAAATAAAATAAATTGCTAAAAGTTAATTTTGTATAAAACCACAAAGTTTATATTTAAATAACAATTATTTTAAATGTGATTATTTCATTGTTACGGTAGGTGCTAATTGAGTATTTAAAAAAATACTCCCGATACAGTAATGGTCAAAACATTTGCAACCGGGCTTCTGTTACCTACTCTTTCTTCAGACCCTCAAAGACTAGTCAGACCATAATATTGTTTTCCATTGTTGTAGAAGCCAATCTGCATGTGCTGTTCAAAGATAAGATGAAATTTTCTATTCTTCTCTAAAAATAGTAGCATTAATGGGAATGATTGATTTGATTTTTCTGTTTTCATGTACTGTTAAACGAGGTATTCCTCCCTTACGAATAGAATAAATATTATCGTTATTGACTATTCGACAAATTGTTGAATTTGGATAGAATATTTTAGTGAAATTCCGGTACAATAATAATGTAAAATTCTAATTTATAATTCAGAATTGAAATTGTAGCCGGGCACTTTTCGAAAATTTAATGAACGTTTATGACTCCTAGAAACAATTTTATTTTCTCTATAGCTGAATAACTAATGCGCAATTTTTTAATAATATACAAATGACAGAAACTCGCATTGTGAAAAAAGGTTTGAAAGTAAAATATTTTTCACACAGCGTATGAGAGGTGAGACATGCAAATGTTATGAACAGCAATATTTAGACGTTATTGCTCAAATATTACTCAGTCAGAAAATGATTTTTTCTTGCTATTATAGAAAGGCAATCAATAAAGTTATAAATGTACCAAAAAATCAAGGATTAAAAACAAATCGGAAAAAAATTTAGCTAAAGAACTGGAATACTGGTTTACTAACAAATGTTTTTGACCACTACTGTACCCATCTATTCTGAAAACTTTGACTAAAATATGAAAATAATCTTGGGTATACAATATTTTCAAGAACGTAGTAATACTAAATATATATTTTTTTTAATTCAAGGCCATTGCTACTTAAAGAACTCAAAAAAATGTAAAGTGAACTGTTGTTCGTAAATTTTATTTAACATTTTATCCAATCATATTATTAAATTCTAACAAGTGCTCTACATAATCGAATAATGCATAAGTTGAATAGTACGTAAAAAATAAATGATAATCTACACACGTGACAAAGGTACATAGTTTCTAATGCATTGCAAGCCTATTTGAATTAAGCAAAAATTAAATCATTACTTTTCTAATATTCTCAACATGATTGAATTATCTTATCCATTGCGTAGAAAAAACGATAAGTTGATAAGATGTTGGATTGATTTTTTGTACTATTTTCAACTTTTTTAATCTCAGTACAGACTTTTTCTTTGTTACTATTTTATGTTTTTTGTATTACTCATGGAAAACATTCTTATATTCATCGTAGAATTTCCATCTTAATCTTATTTAAGCTGAAACAAAAATCATAGATTGAATAGATTGAATAATTTTTATGATTATAATAATGGTAATTTATTTATTTTTTTCTATTATACTAAAACGACCACAACTAAATCATAACATCACAACCCAAACACTCAGTACTATTTGATCATATCGCATCTCATTTCAATCATCATCATCATCACTTAAATTCAATTTAATCAATTACTTTGTTGTTGTTGTTGTTGTTGCTGCTGTTGCTCTTGTTGTACGTAATAACTAAACCAATAACAACAGATACATATATGAATAATGCCGTAGTGTAATACGGTAGTAATACTTTACGCAGTCATTGAAAAATTCTGCAAAAATAGCTATAAAAAACCAATATGAATGCGAAAATAATTTTTTGTTCTACATGACTATTTTCATATTTTTCAACGCAATCATATAATCCAACGCATCATATAAGTCACGTTTAGAAAAACAATTACTTCAACAACGTTTATTAGCGGAAAATTAAAAAAAAAGTAAATAATAATGAGTCAAAACTCGTTTATTGTCTCGTTGTCACTAAAATATTCTAAGTTTTAAGTAAAACTTCAAAGAAATGAAATATAAAAATTAAAAATATCATTATGGGCCAAAAGATAGTTCAGAAGACAGCAATATACGAGTACACATTACGTGTACGTTATATTTCAATTAATTAACACTTATACGCATTATAATTAATGGTGAAGGTGTATGTTTTGCTGACCTTTTAATCACTTTATTTTATTTAATTATATATTTTCTTATTCTGTATTGTTGCAAATTTTCAAATCAAATAAAAAAACACAAACACACACACACACATGTTAAGATGGACTTAACATCTGTAATTGACCAATAAATGCAGCAACATTTTATAATCTCATGTTCTATGACGTTTTCGTATGTATTTTACATTATCTTTTAAATTCATTCGTTTACATTTCAAATGTGGCAACATTCAATTAGCCTGTTTATCAATTGCCGGTATTTTCTCTTAAATTAACAGCGGACGTGGCGCTAATCAGTAGGAATTCCGATATGCAACAGCTAAACAAATTAAATTAGTACATTGCTTCTTTAAATTGGCTTATTATCATTATCATTATCATCATTCACTCGTCATTCGTCATTCATTCATCTCATCTCATCACATTTTTTGCCTAATGACAGAGAAAACTACTCAATACACCGACAATATTAGCTGCGGCAAAAACAAGACAAAAAATTCTTTCTCTTATATCATCATTTGTATAGACAAATATAAGAGAATATTTTTCCATACTATGCTGACAAAGACAGAGAGACTGAAAAAATTTATGCTCTTAGCTATGATTTTTATAGTAATAACTAGTGTGGCCATATTTTGAAGCAATATAAAGCTAAAATGCATTTCAAATAAAGCTAAAAAAGTAAAATATAATAAACAGTATTCAGCTAAAAATATAGTTAATTTTTTAATTGTTTTCTAACAAAGCTACAACACCAAGTACATCTTTCCTAATCAGTGAATCATACCAATTGTTAAGGTATAAGCTTAAACATCACTTACAATATAATCTTATTTGGTCAGTACCAGAATCAAAGGATTTTTTAACAGAAATTTAAATCAAAATGCATATGCACATATATATACGTATCACTCATTTACTTCAATAGTGTCATAACTCAGAAAACATGATTTGTTAGTTAAGTATTTTAAAATATGCGAAATATTATGATTTACCTTGTAAGCGCAATTCTTTGTGATTCGAACAAAATATAATTTTGTTTGATCTATTGAGAAAAACTCATCTAAGTAACCTTTCACTGTCTAGAGATTTTTTGCAGACCCCGAAAAGAAAAAGTGTGGAAAGTGTAGATAAAAGAGTGTGTGTACCTAAACATCCCGTATTATTAAGGCTGTGTATTGTCGGGCATTGTGATAGTGGAATACAATACAACACTTTGTTTTTTATATCGGATGTAAAGGTTCAACACCGCTTTGTTTGCTTTTGTTTAGTTTGATTTGACATTTCTTTATGGATAGACTTACACCAGAGCAACGCTTGCAAGTTGTTAAAATTTCTTATCAACACAATGGTTCTCTTCGTTAAACTTATCGTGCACTTTGTTCATTTTATGACGTAAATAACCATCCATCAGAGCTGCTAATTCGAATAACAATGGATTTTTCACGGACCACGTTTACTCTAGTGATATTGTGCATCCAGTGAGACGCCGAATAGTGTACACTGAAGAAGCTGTAGCAGCTGTACAGGGAAGCATTTAAGAAGATCAAACTAATCAATTCGTCGCCGTTCTCAGCAACTGAGGTTGTGCGGAATTGTAACATTTGAAATGTGGATGATCTACAAGCTTTTGTCGAAACACCATTATATTATCACCATTACATTACATCAAATTACTATTTGATGCTCTTTATGGACTGTCGGAGTCATTGCACAGGGACATGATTAGAAATTTTTTCATAACTCAATTTGCTGTCCTTAATCTTGCTGACATACGGGTCCAGGTGGACTGCGTCGATTAACTATAGAATATTGAACATTCAAAGAGTTATTGACGAAATACATATGCTGCGAAAAGTTTGCGAAAATTAGTGTTCCAGATTGCGTATTGTATGCGTCAGCCGTGTATATTAATGTCATAAAACTTTCTATCCAACATAGACCGTTTCATTAATATTAAAAATATATTTATTTGTTTTATTATGATTTAAATTTATGGAACTGTAAAAAGAACAACTGATATGCAGTAGCTCATATTTGGGGTCGTGCAACAAAAACTTTAGAAGCACGTTAAAAGAACAAAAGTAAGGTTCATCAAATTTTTTTAATTATATTTAATAAAGTACTAATTAAGCAACAACAATAAACAAAAAACAAATTTTTACCCGTAACATTAAGTTTTTTAAACAAACCAAATTGAGAAACTCAAATTTTGAGCTCACGTTTAAAGTCGGGCTTATAAATTACAAATTATTATTCTCTTGCAACTCCTTTTTGATTTTTCAAAGCCTGCAGTCTTATTGTGATGGATTCAACTAATTTTCTTCACACATTAGGACTTATGTGACTACATTTTTCCTCAAACGTTACTCTAATTGTTCTTAATTAGTACACGAACGATTTTGTATTCGACGTCCAAGCTTATCGCACAAATACTCAATAATATTTAGTTCGGAACTTTGGAGAAGCCTTTTTAAGACCTTTAGGAAGTTGCACTGCACTATTTTATTTCAATCAAAGAAAATGCTAGAAAAATAACTTAAAGCTTAATGGGAATTTTTGTAGCTAAATCCCGCCAAAAATAATTAGTTAAATTTGGCTCAAAGGAGCTATGGCCACACTGGTAATAATTTATCGATTGTGTATATATGTATATATGTGTTTTATTTTTTATTTTTCCGTGTTTTGTGCGATTTGTGTGAAACTTAGCAACCAAACAGCCAGCAGCCAACCGCCTGTTGTTCTGGCAGAATATGACACTCAAGGAAAATTGTTAATCAAAGTTCTTTACAACATTTCTTCAACAAATTGTTACACTAACGAAATTTCTACTTATGCACAATATGGTTGGCGTAATGGACTCATCTAAATGCATATTAACTATTAAACTATTTCTATAAAATTTTGATGAGTAAGGCAAAGATTATCAATATCATGCTTTAATGCCAACAGTATAACCACTAATTCGATGAGCGATTTTTTTTCAAATATTATAATAAAACAGCAACAACACTGAGCATTGAAAACGAATGAATTTAATTTTAATAAAGCGTTTACAATAGAAGAAAGTGTTAATGTTGAATATTTCAAATGTAAAATGCTAACCTTTTAATCCTTGCTAAGGCATAACACATCAGTGTTAACTCCATACCGTAAGAAATACAATGCTTAAGTGTTTTGTTACGACATGACTGTTATTCAGTCAGACAACGACTTCAAATTTACAACACATATGAATTACATTTCTCACTCTTTTTTACCTGTGTTTATTACCGGGAAGTGAAATTTTATTTATAAAATTTAAATTTAACACATCTGATATCTTTTTAAAATGTATTTTTTTTAAACCCAATTTCGTAAATTACCTGTAAAAGATTTTAATTGAAGAAATATAATATAAAATGTAATAATAACACCAATAATATAACAATTACAAAAACAATTACGAAAATAAACAAAGAAAGTAAGAGTAAATTTAAAAAAGAGTTCGTTCAGTTTCTCTTGAATAGTCAAAATGGCAATAAAACAAAACAAAAACAACAAAGATAGCAATAACAATAACTATATTCATTATTATCATTAAAATGATTTATACTAAAGAAGACATAAATTTTCTCAACATCATAATGACGACAGAGAAAATGATATTAATGATGATGTTTTCGATGATAATATGAATGATGCTTATGATAGTGTCGGCGCAAAACAAATATATTACTATGTGTAGCTGTTCCATTAGATTTGCGGTTGGCGTTTTGTGTGCTGCTGCCTTTAATACCTCGCTCAGGCATAAAAGTACTTTGCAGCACATCTCAGTTTTCAGTTTCTCTCGGGACTCTAATGTGTGAACACCATCGAAAAGATACAAAAAGGAAAATAATAAAACAAAAATTGTTAAATTTTGAAGAAAATTATAAAACATAAGACATCAAAGGCAAAACAATAACAACATCAATAATAAAAAAATAATACAAAACGAAACGAATTCGAACGAATATTGGTGAATAAAAATTTAAGCATAAAAATAATAATAATAAAAAAACAGAACTTAAAAATCGTATATTTTATATAAAAATTGCAACAATAACAAAACAAAATATAAATTGACGCGCTAAAAATTGATACAGTTTATCCGGTAATAAAAGCACAAATTGTTTAATTTTTTGTCATTGTATCATGTTCACTTTGTTTTTTTAATTTTTATTTTGTTTCCCTTTATCTCGTGACATTTTATTCTGTTGTAAATAGTAGATTTTAATAAGATAAAATGCCATGAAATGGCTCTTCAAAGAAAATCTTCAATCAAAACAAAATGAAAATGATAAAACAATAACTGCAATAACAACAACAAAAACAACATTGTATATTATAATAATTGTATTTGGATTTTCTTAATTCTTGTTTTTATTTTCTGTTTATACAAAAGACATGTATGGATTTTTTCCCTTGATTTTAATGCACACACACACAAACACACACACACACACATGCATATGTACAACAGTATGAAAACAAATACATATGTAAATACATATGTATGTATGTATGTGTATATGTATGTATATAATAAAGTAACAATAATAACTAACATACGTAGATATATGAGTATAAAAATATTTATATAAATATGTATGTATGTATGTATGTATGTATGTATGCATGTAAATGCTCAAATAACGTTTAGTGCTTTTTTGTGTTTTGTGTTAATTTTTTGCTTAATATTTTCATTGTTAAAACTTAATTTTCTCACGATGTTTGTTTGTTTGTTTGTTTGTTTTTTTTTAATTCTACGCAGATCTTTAATTATTATTTTTTATAAATCATAATATGTATACATACATATCTTTGTTTTAGTTAAATATTTAGTATATACATATGTATGTATTTCTTATTTAAGTAACAGTTGCTGTATTTAATATTTATTTATTTGATTAATATTACGTTCAAGATAAATATTTGCTTAAGCACTTAAAGTTTCACTTAAACTTAAACGGCGAACGACAAATAATAACAAAAGTAAAAACAAAACATACAAAAAAAAAAACAAAAACAGAATAGAGAGTTGAGATGGAGAGTTGAGATGCTTAATTGTTTGGCCAGCCATGACGTATGAGTGATGTTGACTATTCTACATATAATTTATATGTGGGGGTTGTATGGGTATGTTTCAGTAGTGTTTGCAGCAATTGTTTTTGTTGACATTTCTTTAACAGTTGTAAGAATGTTAGTATGAGCGCATAAATGTTTGCAAATGTGCACTCATTCAGATCTATTTGTATGTATGTATGTAGTTTATGCATTTCTTTCTTTTTGTTTATTTATTTTGGAGTGGAGTGTGTGTTCATTTGCCTTTCATTAAAGGGAAATTCTTAATTTATAAAGTCATTGTAGAAAAATAACAATCAAATGAAATGCAATGCAATACAATACAAAACAGTGTCGTCTAATATGAATTCTATGCTTTACGAAGTACGAGGAGTACGTTAGAGACTATTTGCATAAATATATATGTATAAGTGCAAATACATACATATAAATAATTGTGAGATTATTTGACAAAATTAAATTACAATCTTTAACTATTTATTTTATTAACTATTTTATTTTCATTTATTTATTTATTTTGACAAGGATACATTTAAAAAACAATTATAAAAATCAAGAGGTGCTTAAGGATCTCATTAATTTTCATTAAAGTTGAAATTGTATACTTGATGTAACGAATATGAAGATTGAACAATTTAAATCTTTACTATCTATATACACACATACAACACATATATTACATTGTTTTATAAATACTATTATTATATTTTCATACATTTTTAGTAATTTTTTGTTTTTGTTTATTAAATTTTTTAACTAAAATAACATTTATTTAAACAATAGCTGAATTAATTGAAAAGTGAAGGGTGGTACATCAAGTAGTTGAATTAATTTGATAAAGTAAAGGGTATAATTTAATTTAACATAATTTAAGATAATCTAAGTAATTTTTTACATTTTTAGATAACTAATTATAATTTGACGTACGAAATTTGTTTTTGAAAACTCTATTGAATATTTTAGTTTAAACTGTTTGTTGATGCATAAGTTGTAATAGTTCAACTAAACTTCAAAAACTGCAGTTGTCTTATTATTTGTGTAGGAAAAATAGGGCTTCTACAAGATTACTCCATCTACTTTTATCGTTACAAAGTGTTATATTTCAACCCAAGTCTTGTTCAGCTTTGTAGCTTCGTTCAGTATTGCTCGGTGTCCTGGGGTTGCAGGCCTACCACGTTTTCTACTGCCTTGCGGTTACCAAACTAGCACTGCTATGGAAATACTTTAGATAGTTTTGAGGAGTTTATGTCCAATCCACTTCCATTTTCTTTTATTTATTTGATTGACGATCGATCACCTTTAATTCAACAGCTTTGGAGAGAACCACAAGCTAATTTCATTTGCTGTACATATCGTTGTGTCTGTGGGAGATTAGCGAATTCGAGGTCCTCCAGCTGTGTATATAGATTCTAAATTATCCTTTTCTTTTATTGATATACGAGTATATATATATATATATAATATATATATATATATATATATATATATATATATATATATATATATATATATAATATATATATATATATATATATATATATATATATATATAGTATATATATATATATATAATTCCCATAACATTTCATGAAGGAACACGGGGACTTCTCTCAGTCAATGAGCTGCACCCGATTCTATTTTTAGACTCATTGAAGGGGACCTACTGTTTAACGCCGGCTCCGAGCGGCAAATGCATTTAGAGAAGTTTTAAATAGTAGTAATACTAATAACCAGTTACTAGCTAATGTTATGAGGGGATACCGCTGTTGAAAAAGTTTTTTCCTTTTTTCAGATGATCTGGCCTGGTATTGAACCGAGGACCTTCTGGTTGGTAGGCGGGTGTCTTACCTACCATACCACTTGATAACATCCGCCACTATGTTGGCCAAGGTGACAGCAAATAATAAGGGTATAAGGGACAACCCTATTTTACCCCGATATTTGTACTAAATGCTTCGTGCTTGGAGCGTGGCATTGTCGTACAAGCATTTCATAATACTTTTCTGTTTCGGGGATACGCCCCTACTTCTGAGGGCTTACCATATTGCATTAGTTTTATTGGTATCAAATAACTTTTTCTTTTTGTTAATAATTTTACCCTAAAATCTTTTCTTTACTTCAATACACTTTAAATTTTTGTTTTTTTTTGTTTTTGTTTTTTTTTATAACAATTAAATGTAGATTGAAAATCATTTTAGAGTTTTACTAAGTAAATATAAACAAAACTAACAAAAATACACACTTATACTATATGTATGTATGTATATGGTCATACTATTATTGTAGTGGTAAGGATATTGTAAATCTGTATTTTATTCCATTGTTTTGATTTATTTACATTGTTTTTCTTTCCTTCCCTTATTCTTGTATTTTTGTATTTTTTTATTTTTTTATTATTTTTTGTTTTTTTTTATTTTCTTTACATAAAATTCGCATATATAATTTTAATTTTCCCCAAGGACATTGGCAACATGTTGTCTCAAGTTTTACTTATATTTTGTATTGTGTTCCTTGTTTTTTGTTCCTCTATCTCACACCAATTTCTTTTTCCCTCTTCAGAGTATTGTTGGCTCTGTTATATTTTGCCTTGTTTGTATTTGTATTAGTTGATTTTGTTGGTTGGTGTTTCAGAGGACGCAATATAGTGTCGTGTAAAACAAAAGCATCAAACCATACAAAAACTAATGTCATTATTTACATTTATATACACTAAGATTTACATTAAAAATATATTAATTTATCTCATCGTTTCTTCGAATATCAACAAAAATAATCCAGGTCTGTAAATAAAGGTATGCAAAACGAAATCCACAAATTAATATTTCGTTGATGAACCTTGCCTTTCTATAACTTCGCTACATCTGCGAGGTTTGAAATCAATAAAGCTATTAAGTAGGGATTCCGGTATATATTTTTACTCAGCTTCTGGATTTTCAAAAAGTTCGTTTTGATTTTTGAATCGTTTTCATGAAACTTTCGCCTTCAATCTTCCAAAGAGTTTTAGTCGGTCATTTATGCCGGTCATTTAAGGACTTCTCTTCTATAAACTCTTTAACTAAGCTCGATGTGTGTTTCGGCTCACCATTGCGATAAAACACTCATCGAAGTGTCATATGAAATCATATTCATTTCGAAATAGTTTTTGTTTAATAAATCGATCCGTTACGCCATCAATTTTATGCCATTTGCTGAAAAGCAAGTCTATAAAAGAGAACGAAATGAATTTATTCGCTATGCTTTCGAAATGCACACATTTCACAATAATCTCTATTTATATTGCTATTTTAACATTCGCTGTTTTTGTTTATTGCCTAGTGAATACTCTTTCTTTATAGTGTTGATTCGTGTAAAGCAACGAAATGATACAACAATAAAAAAAAGTCAAAACAGTCATCACTTTCTCGTTTTGAAAACTCAGCAATTTACACACATACATAGTGACATTGTCACTTTGATATTTTCATCGATGAATCATGGTCACAATATCAGTATCAGATACAAATTTGTATGAAATTATTATAAATGAAAAATTTTATTGATGTCACTGACACAAACAGAGATATGATATCGTCATTGAAATTCACCCTACTAAAGAAAGCTAAAATTTAGCCATATTATCTGTTATGAGTCGACTTAATGCTGACATTATCTGTTCTGAGTCTAATTTTTGCTGATATTTAGCGGCGTTTTCCACAACGAGTCCGCTATATGCTGATTGATGCAAGATTTTGTCTACTACACCCCTGTTAACGAATAAAGTACAATGATTTTTGATGATAATGTCTGTTAGAACACTCTAATAAAGAGACACCTACATGACAAAATCAACTTCTATCATCTATGACAATTTGGACAATTACTTTAAAAAGTCATGTATGACACCAAAGAAAATTCATTGTTAATCATAATAATTTATTATGGCGTTCGTCACTTGGATGTTTTACAACAATAAATAACATACTCTGCAGGCATAAATACTTTTTAAAAGTCGATTGGTTTTATTAATATTCAAAGAAAGGTTGAGATTAAGTAATATGTTATTTAATGTAGATCGTGCAATATTAAAATTTTAAAAAGTTTTTTCTGAATGAAATAATCTCAGATAAAAATGACATTATTAGTTTTTACAGGATTTGATGTTTTTGTTTTACATGACACTGTATACAAAGAAAGAAATGCTTGTATTCTGTACGTACAAATGTACGAGAACATTAATATGATCAAAGAATTTTATTGAAAAAAATAATAAATGAAAAGAAACAAACTAAAAACTTATGTGTAGAGATGGGATTCTACCCATTTTTGGGAATTTATTTGGGCATTTATAAGAATCATTTGAAATGCAGAAACTGGCAACTTCTCTTTGTCAATCAGCTAAAACATAATTTCAATACATTTGGCTGCTTGTTTCCTTGCTACCAATATTTAAGGGTACGACTTAACTTCATCCGATTACCCAATTGCGATGCAGTTTATTTAAGATATGGGCACAAATGACAAAATGACCTATCAAACTATAAAGCTAGAGAGGATTTTTGGGCTAAACAGTTGGTATGAAGCTGCATACCACAGAATTGCATGTTCACAGCATTGAGCAGGAAAGCGGATTGTAAATGACTGCAACATGCATTGTTAAATTTAAAGTATCATCAAACCAAAAAGAAAAAAAAAACGAAACAATTTAACTGCAGATAATGCTGAAAAAGTATGTTTTATATCACATTATTGAAATCCCTGCAATAGAGACAGACAGTAAAGGATACTTCCCAAAAAATTTTACTGACTGAGGAGGATATCATCAATTCTGCTAATTCATTGAAGAAGTACCTTCCACATACACTGGCGTCATCCATTCTACACCTCAATCTTCTTTTCATTAGTTTCGCAGGGAAACTGACAAAGACAGTGATATCTGTTAATGTAATGTAATATTGTAATAAAAAATATGTCTGTATTATTATTATTATTATTTTTATCTTAAGCTGTTAGTTTTCTACTGTTCTATAAAATTTATTATAAGATGCACTAAATTTTGCAGCACAATGTGTTTGTTCACTAAATTTTCTACAACATAGTTTACACCCGCCTTTTAGGTAAATACCGGGGTATTTACCCATTTTTACTCAATTTACCCATTTTACCAGGTATTTACCAATTGATTATTTACCCTTTTCCCATGCCATCAAATAAATTTAATACTTTGACTTTAAAAAAGATCATACTTATACTAGTATGTATAGGGTATTTTTTTAGCTGCATGAGAACTATCAATATCGATAACTTTGATTTAACAGCTAAGAATATCAAACTGTGTTGATGACGCTTACAAATTATAGAAAAATACTTTGAAAAAAAAAATAAAAAAAGAGTCATTTGCAAACCAACCGAACAATTGGTATTGGTCATGCATTCCTAAACGTAACTATGCAAACATTGACAAAGTCACTCTTTCCAAAATGTATTTTAAAAGTTTGAATTGCACAAACAAAAGCAAACTGTGTAATATAAATTTAGTTGATGCTTTTTGTTTACAATTTGAAATGTTACTCAAACTGAAATGATAATAAACTTTCGAAATGACTATGATTTTGACAAAAAAATAAAAGGACTAGTTTGTGCAAAAAAATGCTGACTGTAGCAAAAAATCTTTCTAAATGTAAAAAGTATACAAAGTTTTTTTTGTTAACAAAGCAAAAAACAGTGTTGTGTGCTTTGTATTCACGCAGTAATAAGACTACATCGCTACAATGTACTTTAACGTCTTGATATTCGCTCAATTTGTGCGCGAAGTTCATATCAAAGAATTGTGTTCAGTACAGCAAAATCGCTGTACCCGGTTACACGTTTAAGTTTTTCTTGAAATTGTGTCACATATATACATACATATGTTTATTTCTTGTCAAAATTTACTAAAATTGGTAGTCGTGACATAGGCGGCACGCAACTTGAAAACAACTTTTGTTTTGTTTAAAATGTATTCACCAAGAAACAACTGCAAATTGTTCATACCAATTATGATCAACTGTTTTTTTTTTTTAACCAATATTGAAACACGCATTTGAAAGCAAAATTGATAATCAAGTTCGTATCAATTATTAAATAGGTGAGTGTGTTAGTAAAAAAGTGTAAGTGTATTAAATTGTAAGGCAAAAACTAAACGTGTAACCACGCGTTAACGAATCACTATTACATCCATTAAAATTTAATGTTTGTTGCGGTTTAATGACTGGCAGCATAATTGGTCTTTATTTCTTTCGAAATGTGCAAGGAGTTGCAGTTACGGTGAATTAGGGTGAATCACAAGCGCTATCGAGCCGTGCTGACTGAATTTTTCTTTCCAACGACATTTATTTCCGACGGACCAACTTGGCAATCGATTTGTTGCAAAATCAATTTCCAGGAGTGCATATTAGAAAAATAAATTTCATGACATTACTTACCACATTATATTAAGAAAATTTCATTACACCAATATTTCTGTCTTGTATTATCATTTAAGGTTCTCAAGCGCTTAAAAAACACCCTATATTTACACAAATACTATGAATTTATTTTTAAATTTTATTTTATATGCATTACTTATTAATTTTGATACAATACTTATAACTTTTGTGAATACATATGTACATATATTTTAACAATTTTTTTATGATGTTTAATCATTGTGTGGCAATTTAAATTTATCATTATATACTATAAGGGTGCCCGAGAACTGCGACAGACCAAACGGTTGGTCGGGTTGGCTATTTTTCTAAAATGTTAAAATGATCAAACGATAAACTGTCACTCTGCTTGAAGCCCCGTCTAGTATTTAAGGATTCGGAAAATTCTTTTCTTATTTTCACTGCTGATATCGTGTCAGTTAGGGCCATTCTACACAATCTTACCATTTTAGCAGCAAGACCATGCTCAGACATGGCTTCGAATACCCTTGCACTTGGCTCTGTAATCGACGAAGAGATAATATGTGTTGGTTTTTCGTAAATCTTCTTCAGGATTTAATGCATGGTGAATATCTGGTCGATGGTAGATTTGCTAGTCTAAAGCCACACTGATATGGTCCGAATATTTCGTTAACTTTTGTTTTCATTCTTTCACACAACATACTCGAAAGTATTTTATGAGCGGTGGGAAGGAGATTTATACCTCTATGATTGGCGCACTCAGTTATGTTTCCTTTCTTATGCACAGACTTAGAACACTGAGGTTTTAATCGTCGGACTTGAGTTTCACCAACCAAATGCTGCGACTAAGTTGATGCATGCACCCTATCAACTCATAGCCTCCAGTCTTAAACAATTCAGCCGGTAATCCATTGGCTCCAACGGCTTTGGTTTTCCAATCTGAATATTGATGTTTTGACTTTATTTTGGCTGAGTGGAGTATACTTAACAGCATTATCTGGATTAGTGGTATCTTCAACATCGCCGCTCTCATTTTATATCAACATATTGGAAAAATAATCCTTCCAAGTCCTCAATAAAGGCACCAAATTAGTTAACAGATTTTCTGTTTCACCTTTGCAGGAGGAAATACTTGTACCAAAGCTTTCTGTTCCTTATCGTATTCGTTGGTAATATTACCAAACCAATGCATCATCTTCAGAGATGAGGCCCATTTTCAATTAGGCGGTTATGTAAACAAACAAAATTGTCGCATATGGTGCTCACAAATTTCACAAACAATCCTCGAAAAACCATGACATCCAAAGAAAGAGACTGTATGGTGCGGTTTGTGTTTAGGTGACATCATTGGCCCGTATTTTTTCGAAACTGAGCAAGGAAACGCCGTCACCGTGAATTCTTTACGCTATCAAACCATGATAACCAATTTTTTGTGGGCACAAGCTACATAGCCAGCCAAACAGTTCAGTTATTGCATGAGAAATTTCTCGGTCCCGTAATTTCTTGATTTGGCGATGTTAATTGTCCGCCTTGTTCTTGTGATTTAACTCCGCTGGATTATTTTCTATGTGGCCATTTGAAAGACCATGCTTACGTGAACAAACCACAATTAACTGACACTCTGAAAGATGAAATTCAGCGCTGTATTGATGAGATAAGCGAGGCTTTGTTTCATAATGTGGTTCAAAATATTGTGAAAAGAGCGGACGTCTGCCGACGTGCTAGAAGTGAACATTTGCCCGACATCATATTCCATTATTAATTCCAATATTTCTGTTTTATATTGGTATGAATAAAACTGAATTTGTCAAAAAAAAAAAATTTGTTTTTAAGCCAATTTACTTCCTAACCTCAAATTTACCCACACTTTATTTACGGATTTCGTTTCTACTTCTAAGCATCTCAATTTCCTCATACTCAGGTCTTTCAATTTCTCTCTTCTTATGTCTGAAAATTTGTTTCTCCTTTTCTCCTCATATGTCTCTCGATCAGGGGTGCCAGATAATTTTTATTTAAAATCGGCATATTTAAAAAATAAAATCGGTATTATCGACACTTCGGCATAAAATCGGCAAATTAAAATTTCCCATTTTAAACAGGATAATGATATTTTTATTAACAAAAACTGACAAAACAGAACCATTCAGCAATGTTTTTAATATAAAAAATAATGTAAAAATAAACTAAAAGTTATGCAAACAAAGTGCATTTTATTGTTAGTACATTGGTCACATTTGCTTATCTCAATATTGGGTATAGTCAACAATAGCGAATTCTAGCAATATAACGATCTCACACGTCAGTTGTCACAAAGCATTCTTTGATCTGTAACTATTCCAAACTTTAAGAAATACCCGCGTTGAACCCAGAAATTTATGTATTTGAATATTTTTTAGTTGAATTGGCTAGGGGAGTCCGTCAAAAAGAGTCGACAGCTTAAAGCATGGTTGGCAAAAACCGTTTTGTTTTCCCTTTTTTATTTGTTAGTACATCTACTATGTCTTGTTATTTATTATGTATTATAATTTTACACTCTTGGTAGGACCAAGGGGGCGTTATATACTACGAGCTGCTAAAATCACGTTACACATTGCAATTACTTTGTTTGTATCTCGAATTATGAGAAGAATGGCCGGAATATATGGATTAACATGATAAAGTTATTATTTTGTGTATCAACGCTCGGCTTCACGTCGCGAAAGTTCCGAAAAAAAATTTTAGAAACGATCAAATGCGATTTCTTACCGCGTCCGCCCTATTCTCCGTACATTGCTTCATTTTTTTTTCGAAATTGGATTATCTCAAAAGACGAGATGTTTTTGCTAGACGAGAATCAAAAATTACCTGAGAGCCGGGGAAAAGTTGTTAGCGATGCTGGACAATATATTGATTTATTTGTTAATTCATTATCTTAAAAAAAAATCAATTTTGGAGCTAAAAAATTAATTGTTCGTATACTCAATACATAAATTATATTTACTTTTTTGTAAATATGGTACGAGTATACCGTGAAAACCTTTAAATTAAATTTGTTTTATTTATTATACAAAAAACTTAAAATTCCACCAAGATTTTTTTAATATAATACCGAATAAAACCTGGGTGGCTTAATTGTGTTATCCAGTCTGTTGCTAAAGCTGGCTCAAAGTGACTTTATTTCAAATATTGAACTCCATAGAGCCGAAAGTATGACAAAATTCGTCAAAATCAATTCTAAGAAGCTTTCTGTCTGTTCTAGATTACAAAGGATATGAAAATTGTTACATATTGGCCGAATATTGCATTTCAAGTATTCATACGTTACTTTGTCCCATTATGCATTGAGTTAAAAACATTTTGTTATACATGTAGCAAGTATAACAGTGTTCTCAAAAATGGTAAATTTTACTAAAACAAATAAAGTTACTGTGTTCTTAGATTTCCTCGAAAAATCAGCATTTTGATTATTTTAAGCCAAAAAATCGGCAAAATGCCGATAAAACGGCAAATATGGCAGACCTGCTCCCGATCACTTCGCGTTGCTAAATATGTATATGTGTCGCCAAATATGTACATGTGTAGCATTGCTACACTCTGGTCATACCATGGCTTTCCCTGTTGAGGAACTATTACTCAATGCACACAAAACTAGCTAAACTTGATATTATGCTCTTCTGTAACAAAACGAAACAAAACGAATATGAATAACCTGGGAAAGGCTAGTACTTTTCCGACAGGCGATATCGTCTAGAAGAATGATATGTTTTTGGAATTTTTAAAACACCTCCAAAATTTCGAGTTACGAATAAAAATTCGATTTTTTGGACCTTCATCCACTCGTAAGCAATAACTTAGCTGATTACTATCCGCTTTTAAGTTTTTTTTCGAATTTCTGAAGAAGGAAAACATACCTTTTAAATGATATACTATTGGTATATGTACGTCACTTATGTATGTCACCTAATACGTATGTCACCTAATGTTTTCCATATTTTTTATGTTTTTGCGCACTATTTTATATAAAAACCTTACTATTTATGAATAAATTAATCACTTATTAATTATTAATAAAAAACAGACTTAAAGTTTAGAAGTCCATTGGAAATTGACGGGGTTATTAAATTTGTTAGTAAAGCAACTCATGAAAAAATCATGTTTGCTCATCTTTTAATTTGCGCTTTATTTAGCCCAATAGTGTTTGTTAAGCATTAATAATAATTGTTTTTTCATTGTTCCCTCTACTAAACCAAAACGATTTTGTGCGAAAGCTTGACATTCAAACAAATAATAAAGTAAATAATTTTTCAGTTTTGTATTAAAACAATTGAGAAACTCTGCTTCATGTATTTTTATAATTTTCCGCTTTATCGTTATACTTATATGATAAAGATACATACGAATGTATGTAACGTCTTGCAGTAAGTCTATTGTATTGTGTGAATATAAAACTTTAATTAATATTAATCATAGGCACCCAGCGACATCATATGATATATACGCGATATTGTTATTAATACGAGTTCTTCTCATGTTCAAGAAGACTACAGACAAAGAAATTAAGTGAATAAATCAATGAAAGTTTTTAATCTTTAATGTCGAAAAACAATAGTAATAAACCTTGAAATATTAATTAATTTTTTAATGAAATATTTTTGGCGTTCAAAAGAAGTACAACACAAATAGATAGTTTCTATAATTTTCGAAATAACACCGTGCGGCCAAAAAATCTGGGATGGTATTGTGATACTATTTTTCTGATTGGCACAACAGGAATATATTTTAAAACATTTTTAAAAACGCCTCCAAAATCTTGAGTTACGAATAAAAACCGACCAGTTTGCTAGCAATTGTATGATTTTTACACGAGTTCTCGGCTCCTGTATAAAATAGTGTAGAAAGAAAGCTTTAAATTTAAAAAACTTGAACAAAACTAGGTGAGAAATGTGCTCAAGGTGAGAAATGCTCAAGGCTACTCAAAAGGTCTGTTTCTCTTCTTTCCAAGTCCGCTGAGAAACGCAAACTTGGATAATATCCAAATAAGCTACAAGCACATTAATGCATTAAGGTACAAAGAACCGTTTATTTTTGAACAGAAACTCATGATATTGGAAGTGTTTCGAAAATTGTTATGTTCATACTTGGTATCCTAAGTATGAGCATAACTGAAGCATGTAGGACTGCAGCATTTAAGGTCACATATTTTGATTACTTCAATTTAAAAACACACATTATCAATCATGAATGTTACTTCTACAAATAGAAACATATATTAATTCACTTGTATATTGAGGCCCATCAACACTGTTAAATTACACTATAGCTTAGATACATTTCAACAATTACCGAAGATCAATATATCCCTAAACGGTTTTTATTTATATAAGAATATAAAACAACAATTTTGTTGGAATTCGTATAGATATTGTGTTTCCTTTTAAGTTCTAAATGTTTCAATCAGTGAAATAAAAAAAAAAACATAAACTCACAAACCAATTCTCTATCGCAAAATATTTAAATGATTAATCTTAGTGCATTTCAACTAAAAAATAAAATTTAAATGAAACATAAAATTGTGTCATATAAGGGAATATATAAAAAAACAATGAGATCTACGGTTGCCAGATTCAACATTGCAAAATTCTTGACATGAATAGAAAAAATCTTGATTTTGACGTTCGAAAACCTTCGTTTACAAATTGAAGGTAGATGACTCTAAAATTTAATATCTCCAACAACACAGTAGCTTGTTGAAACATCCTAATGATTGCGTATGATATTATGTACTAAAAAGATCATGGATGAAGCAAGGTGAAGATTCACAGACGGTGGCAAGGCCAGAATTGACACTAAAAGATGTAATTCTGTGTGTCTGGTAGTATTGTAAGGGAATTGTTATTATAAGTTTTAAAACCTGGTCAAGCGATTGATTCTGATCTCAGCTGTCAACAATTAAACAGGATTATAACAAGTAATTCAATAAAACGATCAGAATCGATCAACTGAAAGAGCTTGGTTGCGAAGTTTTGACGCATTCACCATATAGCCTAGACCTGCATAACGCAATTGGTTCTGTTTTTCGCTCAGAAGTTCTACACTGATGGAAAAAGTTGTCTATCAAAACAGCATATATTTGGTTTAAAAAGCTCGTTTCAAATATAAAAAAGCGTTTAGCTTTTGGTCAAATTGATAAAAAAAAGTAAAATCAAATATTCTGGTTTTAAAAAATCATGACAAACTATAATTTTGCTTCATTCTTGACGAGGTGTAAAAATTCTTCTAAATCAAACGAAATCAAGGCCATCGGACAACGCTAATTAGATACCTAACAACAGACTATAGGATAAGTTCGGTAAACTTAAAACAAGTAAAATTGAAATTAAGGACAAATAAAACTTAATTACAAATATTTTCTCTTAAAGTTTAATCAAAGAAGTAATTTTAAAGCCAATTAAATGCTTCAATTAAAAAAATATAAAAATCTTGTCAGATTTGAAAATTATAGCAGTTTGAAGTTGCATTCGATTATAGTTCCACTCGAATTTTGGTTTACGCAATATAATCGTATAATCTATCTATTAAAAAATTTCCATGACAAAGGATTAAGTTCTTTTTTTATTCGTATTTAACTTAAAAATTAAAGGGCACTATTTCAGTGCAAGCGCAATATGAAAATACGGCGAATTTTGTTTTATTAATCATTGTTTGCACAAAACTAATTAAAACAATGTTTTATATGCTATTGACTGATTTAAATTACAGAAATAGTTTTCAAATTCAATTAATTATTTTATAATCTTATTTCATTTATTATAGGTATCCCGATCGATTATTGTTTAATTCGTGTTCACAATGTGTTTATATTTCAATTGGCTAAATCATTAAATGGTATTTCGCTTATAGGCGCCACAGACTGTCAGGCATTACAGTTTATGTACCCATTTCAAATTTATCGCTTAATTTATGGCCAATTTGAATAAAAGCCAATTGAATTCCAAATAATGCAAAAAAAGAACAAAAGAAAATATTTTGATCTAAACAGAAAAAAAAAACAAATTTAAAAAGAACAACAAGGTAATATTTTTAAAAGAATTTGAAAAATACATTGAAACAACAACAAACATATATGCACTGTTGGCAAAATACCTTTATTATAAGTATTTCATCAAAGAAAAACTAGTCAAACTCAATTCAACTCTTAAAAAATTAATTCATTGAATTTATTATTTTTGTGCAGATTTTAATACAAAAAAAAAAAAAAAACATAAAAACTTATATATTTTAGTTAAACTTTTCCAGCAAAACTACATAAATGAAAATGCTCCTTGCAGACGGTTGGAGAAAATAAAATGCAAATTGTTTTCCTCCTTGAAACCAGTACTCATGAGATGACCCCCACTCAGGCAGAGCTTTGTGCTCTTGCTAGAAAAATAGGTAGAGGGTAAGAGCAATTTCGCTGGAAGATTGCTCTACAAGCGAACAGTGCGATTATAATACGAACTGTCCTTGTAATGCGTTGTGCGATTCGCTGCACAATCAATTACAAAAGGGTTCGTTACAAGAGAAATTCGGGTATTACAAAAGAGTACGTGATAAATTACTTTATTTCCTCAGAACTCATTCCCTTTAGTACCGATAGAACAATGAAAGACACATCACATTACAAAGCTGCTCTAACTAATCGATAGAATTGGTTACCCTTGGAATACCAGCCCAGTGTTGTATTCCAGTTTAGGCCGGATATATGTCTTGCAAATAGTTAGTATTTCGTACACCCTCTTAAGAAACCGAGGTACTTAAATGCTTCTTTCGACACTCGAAATATGTGATCGTGTTGCAACGAACATCATGTTGCAAGTTGAAACATCATCAATAAGCAACTGAAATTATTTTGTCCACAATACAACAATGAATCATTGAACTTGTTTTTGTTGTTTACAAAATGAAGATAACATCTGGAGCTATAATGCTATGATAAATAAAAACTTGTTTATTTTTAAAATTTTGATTTTATGCTTTTGTACTAATAGTGTTTGTACGAATGTATGTATACGAATTTTATTGAAATCTTTTTCAAACAAAACGTCTATACAAGTTTTAAACAAATTTATAAAAATTACATCGGAAATATTCTCACATGCAGTTGTGTTTAGGTGGGGATGCAAACATTGTAATGATGCTTAGAAACATAATTTTTTCTGCTAACGAATAGCGTACTAAAGACTCTCAACGATATTGTCTGTTAGGAGTACTAACACACGGACGCCTGCACAAGATAAAACAAACGTTTGTCAAGATTGGTTGCATTTCATAACGTCGAAAAGGGCAAAGTATAAAATTGATTTGTTTCCAAACGTTGTAACGTTACAAAATCTAAATACCGCAAAAGAATTGTATGCAAACTTTGTACTCGTATATTTTGAAAATCAGCCGTACTATTGTTTTCCGTACCATATTGTAAGAAATCATTTATTATTGAGCTCACTACGAATACAGTTTTGAATACAGAATATTGACACAAACTGTTTCCTTTTCTATTGTATACAATATACATATATACATACATACAAACATAGATACATACATACATACATACATACATACATACAAACATACATACATACATACATACATACATACATATATACATACATACATATCTGCATACATATTAATTTTCTAACTGCTTAAAAAATTTATTTTTCTTTTAATCGTACCTATCGAATATGGTTTGACATGATTTTAATCACTGATATTTATAATGTTTTTTTTCTTCTTTTTTGCCAATAACTGTATGTATCTATTATTCACTCACATACGGCCATACAATGTATATATTTATTTAATAGATTCCTTGTTGCGATTCTATTATTTACATTACGGTTCGGAATTTGCCTTTTATGTGCATTTCTTATAGATAATTTATAGTACATGCACTCGCACAATGTAAATGAAAATGTTAATTTTATGTGGTAACAATAAATAAGCAAATTAATAAATTAAGTTGACACTAAACCGTGTTGGAATTTTCAATGACTTGACTTAATGAATGAATATTCGTGACTCAATTAGGCTTAAAAAGAGGTAGTAGTAGTTAAAAAAAAAACACCAAATTCATTTTAAAACGCATTGATCAATAATAATGTGAGTTATAAAATGTTGTGGTATTACAAACCAAACATTAGCAGCAATTGAAACATTTGAAAAATAAAACATGAATTTCTACTACACTATCACTATATATACTATACATAGTATGGATGCCAGTCCCAAAATCCCAAATATCGAAATACCGGGACTATTCTAAACTTTTAAACCTCGAATCCTCCGAGATATCACTCTTGGTTGTAAATTTGTAATTTACTACACTGTATGCTCTAGATTTCAGCAATAAGTAATAAATATTTTCGAATACTTTGTAAAAAAAAGTACTTTTCAATATTTTATTTATTTTACACCGAATCCCATTTTTACCTAATTTTATACACGGTATCGCTTGAAATGTGACTATCACGTAAAAATGAGTTTAAGTGTTTTGGGGTATATAAACAAAAGAAAAAAAAACATGGCTGTTTAAGTATGGCAAACTTGCAATGATTTTTTGTGTAGCAAATGCTACTTTTATGTAATTTGTTGTTATGACGTAGCAAAATATAGCAGAGTAACCATGATTTAATGCTTTTTTGTTGGCTAAAAAAAGTACTAGCAAGTAAAAAAAGAGTTATTTGCAATGAATTTCGTAGCATAGAAAACAAAATCAGAAGATATAAAAATCTTATTGACCCCAAATGTGAGCAATGTAGTGATGAAGATGTTTATGTATTAACGAAAATTGTGTATCATTATTTTGAGTTCGATAAAAATGATCGTCAAGGCAATTTGCCAGATAAATATGAATCGGTGCAGATGCCGCTCTGTACTTTATGTTAAAAGAAATACGCGTAATGAAAAGTGTTTTAGCTGATCAAGTACATAAATCACTCCAAATAAGAATACAGAAACACCGTGCTATAGATTCAACGGTACTTAAATGTTTGAAAAATCCAAAACTAAAATCGGAACTTAAACTTAAAAACAATGAAGTAACAGAAGATAATGTTGATATCATATTTGATACAGATGATGATTTTTCTATAGGAAAAAAAAAATTAAAAAATGCTATCGAAAGTTGCGTTAGTTCAAAGAAATTGAATAGATTCTTGCAAATGGCTAAAGAGGCATCAATTTAAAAGCTTCATATAACTATTTAATAATAATACCACTCACAAGTGTTAAAGCAGCATATGTTTTTAACAAAATGAGATCTCGACTGTCAGAAGTTACACTAGATCAAGGGAGACCAACAAGAGAAATTAGTGGTGTAGTAGTGCTAGTGTATTTTTGCTGCGTGCGTTCAAGAGAAAAACGAAATAGTTAAACAACAACACAAACAAACAATTTTTAAAGCAAAGTAAGATACGCCTGCTCCCATTGGCATCTATTCCAAAACTAAATAATATTTGTTGCTTTATTTATTATCTTATTATCTGCTCATTTTCGTTCGGTCGTATGCATATACGCTATAGATAATTCTCAGCCAGATAAGGCTCAAAAGAGCTTATATATTCAACTATGGACCAGATGCATTAATTTTTTTAATGTACATTAGTTTTGTAAAAAATTAATTCTTTTAATAAATTAACATTTTTTACTACTTATTCATATATAAAAAACTATAACTCTAAAAGATAATAAGTGAATTTATAAATTCCTTTTTAATGCATAGACTCCAGTCTCGGGAACCCGTTTTTTTAACTAAAAATCGCGAATCCGGTGATTAGAAAAATCTGGTCCCATTTGGCATCCCTAAAGCATTAGTGATATAAAGGGTCCGCCATCTAACGTTTTTTTTTTTCAACTAGTGCTTATTTCGTGAATGGCAACACTTAGCTCATGTCTGATTTTTTAGATAATTAGTTTTATCCTTCCGCTGAACGAACATGGTTGTGTATACGCTTGAACAACGCTGGGAATCTGGGCCTCCGATCGACTTACAGAAGATACCGATTTTGCCAAAAAAAAAAAATCATCTTTTCAGATGAAGCCCATTTTGATCTTGGCGGGTATGTAAGCAAGCGAAATTGTCGCATTTGGGACACAGAAAACCCGCACGCATACATTGAAAAGCTGATACACCCAAGACGAGCCCAAACAGTTTTGATGCGGATTTTGGTCCAGGGGCATAATTGAGCCATTTTTCTTCTCAAATGAGCAAGGAGTGGCCTTTACAGTCAATGGCGATCGTTATCGGGCCATGTTGAACGAATTTTTGTTCACAAAAATTTAAGAAGAGGATGTTAGCAATATTTGGTTTCAACAGGGCGGCGCTACGTGCCACACAGCCGAAGCTACACTCGATGTTTTGCGCCCTGGTTTTGAAGATCGCATTATCAGCCGCAGAGCCGATGTCGTTTGGCCACCTCGGAGCTGCGATTTGACACCGTTGGACTATTATTTGTGGGTTGCCGTCAAAGATAAGTATTACGCCAACAAGCCAGAGACAATTGACGCTTTAAAGGGCAATATTCGTGAAGCCATTGATGAAATACAGCTGCACACAATCGATAATGTGTGTAAGGCAGCCATTTGAATGAAATTATTTTCCATTATTAACCATTAACTTTCAAATAAAAAAAGAAATTGAGAAAATATTCAGTAATTTTTCTTTATAGCATTTTCAAAAAAAATTTATTTGGCGGACCCTTTACATGTGTTATATTTGACCCTCTCTCAAGATAAAAGATCTATTATGATCTATCTTTTAAAGAGAGTTGTAAATGAGAATAAAACATATTCTCTGGATTTACAACAATCTTCAAAATTTTTACTCAATTTAAAATAATTTTAAAGTGTATATGCTCTTTTGATATGGAATCTGTTCTTTGTCAAATATCGTTTAAAGGTAAACAACAAATGACAATTTGCCTTTTGCCATAGTATGCTTTAAAACAATTCAAATATTTAAATTCATACCATAAATATCAGAACATTTTTATACTCTTATTTTTTATAAGGTCTGAAGGTTTCATATACATACTCGTACATACATACATACATGTGCATGTACTTAGTTTTTTTATATTCATTTATATGTATGTATGTATGCATATGCTAATTTATCGGCATTTGTTTTGTCGAACCAAATTCAAATGGACATTAAATTAAATGAAATGGATGAGCTTTGAATTGTTACAGGTAATTTTTTTATATAAATTAGCGTTTACGCATACCCATTTACATATGAACATATAAATACTACAATATAGTTCATACACACATACATATGTATCCATATTGTACATACGAGTACCGATAGTGTTTATACGACCTTCAATGATGGTCGCCAGATGACCATGAATGAGTGGCAGTTTAAATTACGACTGCCCAACCGAATGACCGCCACACTCTACACTCGCAATCTGCTTTATTGTTGTTATCTGTGTATGTGTATTAGTATACATGGATGTGCAATGTGTGCAATATGTTTTCTTTATTAACGCACTAAATCATACTTCCTGTGTTACTCGTAAAATGGTTGCATCTGTAAACATGCTGCCAAACAGCTTGACAGATTGCCTTCCTGCCTGTTCTGCTTGTGGTTGTGTTTGTATTTGTGCTTGTCTTGCCTGTTTTCTCAATTTGTTTGTGATGTGCATTTTGTTGCTGGTGGCCATTAAAATTATAATTAATTATCCAGACTTTGCGCAATTAAAACTATTTTCATTATAACAGAAAACGAAATATGCCAGTAAGTAAAAGTAAAAACAAAAAATTCAAACGAATACAAAATAAGTATACTTACTCGTACGTGTATAGCTTATGCGCGGGTATTTGACATAAGAATGTAATAATAATGTCTATGAGCTCGTATAGCAAATGCAATTAATTCGCATTTTTAGTAGATACGCGTAAATGTTAATAACAATAAAAAATAATGCAATTTTACAAAAATTTGATTCCAAAAAAACATACATATGTACATGCATATATACATATGGTGTGTATGTAGATTAAAGACTATATAAAAGAATATTTTTTTGTTTTATTTTCAATGACTAAAAGAAACGTATTTTTTTAGTTTATTTACTTAAACTACTCTAGTACATAAGTAGAGAGATGTAGCAGATACAGTGTAAAAGTCCAAACGGATGAAAAGGATACAATAATTACTTACTTATGGGCCACTGTTTACGTCAAATTGCTTACCTTTTTTTGAAAGAACATTCAGTATAAAAGTTGAACGTCGAATTCGCATTTTAAAGCAACTAATGGGGTACTTTAAGCTGCAAATAGCTAAAAAATTATTGATTATTTAGATTGATTGATTACGCTTTCAGGCACTTGCAGAAACGGTCATGGTAAAGCTTCTTACAACTTTAAGAAATACGTTGAAAAATTTCCAATGAGATAAGGATGCATATCGTTCATTTACTACAATAGTATCATAACTCAAAAAACACAATTTTTCAGAAGACCTGTTTTAATTTTAAATTTCCTATTACTTAACATTAAAATAAGAATAAAGATTTTGTTCCTGTGCTCCTAAGTTTGTACGAATCACAACGAATTTCGTACACAGTTTAGATCACAATATTGCTCATATATTTGAGTACTTACTAAAAAATAAAGTTTTTTGATTATTACACTATTGAAGTAAGTGAGCGATATGTATTCTTAAAAAAAATATTTTTTCGATATACTTATGCGAAATTACAAGGGAAAAAACTAAGGTTTTAAAGATAAATTCCGATTTTTGTTAAAGCATTTGATTGCTATTGAGCTTCATTTTTTCATAACACAAGTTTAAAAAATAAAATATATTTGTTCATTCAATGAAATATATATTTTGAAGAAGACTACCTATGGTGGTTAATTAGCCACAGTTTTGTGACAGATAAGCTTTTTTTAAGACATTGGTGTTTCAATACTTATACGGTCCATTGTTGAATCTTTCCGAGTCTAGGACTATTTGTAGGTCCTCAAAATAAGAAAATATTAAATGATTTAAAACTAGGAAATCCTTTAGCCGGCGATAAACGGTCTGCTTGTATCTTTTTACGACTTGTTGTTCGAGAATTTTTAGGAAATTAAAAAATACAAATTATGGATATATGTGTTATGCCGATTTAATGAATAATTTCGAAGGAATGGGTGTAATTATGTCCCCCTAAATTCATTTATTAAATTCCTACTTAGACTTTTTCTAGACACCTTGGAAATATGAGCTATGAGCGTTGTGAACGGTTTCACTAAGATTTAAAAGCTTTTCAGCGAGTTTTTGGAAACAGCATACGCTAGTTGACTATTGTTGAAGAGTCCTAAGGGGAAAAAATAAAAATATATTGACCCATTTGCGCAAAATTATTGTATGTTACCAAAAACAAATTTTGCAGCAGAACTTAATTTCTATAATTTTTTGCTTTGGCTGTTACCAGCCAACTTTTAGAAGTTATACCTCCATAAGTATTGCGAATATAGATATAATGTTTTACTATGTGGTGTGTTCGTGACTTTGGAATGCATTCGCATCAAAAAGTCGGTTTCGTAGAAAATGTAACATACGATAATTTCGCGCAAATGGGTCGATATAATAAGAAGAGAACTAAAGCTTTTGATTGTTAGTTTTTTGTTCATAAACTAATGCTATGCTTACCTTTTTCATATTTTATAAATATTTCAAAAGTTTAGAGACTTAGATTTATTTAATTATTTTTCCAAAGTTGTGCAGCTGTGAACAAATACCTTGTAGACTATGGTAATCTTTATCATGAAGTTTAAAACATTTATTTGTGTTTAGTATTTAAGAATATTTTATAACCTAAACTATGCATGTAAGGAACTTCGTTGTAAGGAAAAACTCAATTTAACGACATTTTTTCACAGTCCTTTGAAAAAACTTATTTATTGCACTATAGCTGTAACGAAGAAATTCGGAGCTATAAAACGTTCATATATCGAAGTATTCATTCAAAAGCCTCTGTACGATAAAATCAAAATGAAGTAAAAAGGGAAAATCTCGGTTTTAAAACAACGAAATCTAAATGCAGACGCGTATGCAAAGCCTCTATATAGCATGGTATTCATTCAAAATTCTTTATATAGCGAAATCAGAATAAAAAATTCCATTTTTAAGCAAAAAGGAAAATCCCTTTAAATATTAATGATTGTATTTGAAACCTGCGTAAATATGTAAGCAATTGATAAATACTTTTTAAAAAACTAAATAAATAAAATCAAAAGTTTTTAAAAAAAGTATTTGTCAATTGCTTAATACGTTGTAATAAAAGTAAAAGTATTGATAAAAAAAAACAACGAAAAAGAAAAGACTGCAAATATTTATTCTTTTTTTTTTTTTTTTTTTTTTTTTGATTTGATTTTTGTATTTGATAAATACACACACTTTTGCAAAGTAATAAGTATATACAGACCGTTCACATAAATTTCATTGCGTATACGTACTGTATGTGGTCACGTGATTTAATTCGTTTGGTTTTAGTATTGGTATTTTTAAATGTATTTGAAACATGTAAAAACAATGAAAACACCAGTAACAAGAAGAAAAACAATACAAATACATACATTCGTACATATAAAAATTAAAATAAAAAAAAACAAAAAGAAATCGGAGAAACGAAGGAAATGAGTTAAAGTACGACTAAATAAATAAATAAATAAATAAATAAATAAATAAATAAGTAAATGTTTGTTACAAAGTGTTTTAGTTAATCCGATTATCTGATTTAATGTGATTGACTTTGTTATTGTTGTCTAAGAACAAATCAGAACTGAGCAGGAATGTAAAGACAATCAAGCGTTAAATGGAATAAAAGGAGAAGAAGTAAAAGAATTAGTTGCAACCTTAAATGGCATACAATATCGTCATAGAAAATGTAAAATAGACTTTAACATTTGAAAGAATTTTTGCAGAATTTTTATAATCTCCATCTGCTATAGAGAAATGTCTAATATTCATTTGTATATAATATAACTTAATATCAATTCACTTTTTAATTTCCTAATTTATTGATCAAATAAGAACGTGCATTAAATTCGTCGTTCAAATTTATTTAACAATTTCAGCAAATAACTATTAATAAACAATTTTAAGTACTTTCATCAAACTGAAAGACTTTATGTTTATATATTAATATTTGCGATTGAATTTGTAATTTTAGAATTCGTTAGTTGAATAAGACATTGCGATAATTTCGCACTTACACTGTTTAGGAATTTGGGTGAAGCTGACAAAGTTTGATTGGTATAAGTTGGAATGAATGATTAAATAAATACCTAAAACTTATGGAAAAAGTCTACTCATTTCTTTTTTTCTTATTCTTAAATTCTGTGTAATTCCCTACTGATACTTTAAGTATTATCTAATCCTTGCTGTCGAAACATTTCATTCATTTTCTTTTGCTTTCGTTTTCAATTCAAATATAATGCCTTTATTTAAAGATTAAGACGTGCAACATTGTACTTTATTGTATTTGATTCCATTTACACTCAAATGATTTCAGGTAAAATTCCTCTATTTATTGTTGTATGAGATGTATTGGTTGGTATGTACCGTTCATGTACTGTGTGTTTTATTGTTATCAACCCCAGTGCACGAATGGTTTTATTAAATAACTAACTCCCTTACACAAGCACACACACAAACTAATTGTTTGAATGCTCTATTGGCATCTAGAATTTGATTAATTTTAAAGCAATTATTTCATACATTAGGAAACTGAAAAAACTAAAGTTTTTATCGTTTTCAAAATTATAGTGTGACAACTACGTCAGGAAACTAAAATCTCAAGAAGTAAAAAATTAAACGTATACCCCGGGTACTGAAATTAACAGTAGATATTGGAATTGAATAAATGAGTTAAGTTTTTATATTAAAATTTGTAAGAAAAATGATACGAGTACTTACTTAGTTGAGAGTGTCATCATGTTTATCATTTTATTTATTTCTTTAAAGAAACGTTCCAAATATAAAGAATGAAATGTCATTTACTTATGCACACATATAAGTTTGTATATATGTATAAGAGATCAGCAAGGGATCGCTTTTTTGCTACTCATGATCATACATAAATGATTCGAATCGTTCATTAGTATTCGCATCATCATGAATCAATAGCATCATAAATGTTAATAAGTATGAGTATAATGAGTACATCAAGCTATAGAACAGTGCTGTCAAACACATACACTGTCATTTTGTTTGTGTAAGAGTAAGTAGCAGTTTTCTCTTACTCATTGCACTTAGAAAAATATATAGTGAAAAGGAAATATAAACAAAAATATACTATTAGAGTATTGAAATATATTTTGTATAAATTTATTAATTTTCTAATAAAATGTTAATGTCATGCCACGACATATGTAGGGCAACATGACAACGTGCGCTGGCAAGCTAAACATTTCGGTTTACCGATAAGGCCTAACATTTCCTTAATATATGTATATATTTTGTTGTTAAAGTTATGTTGAAGGAGATAATGTCATATGAATTCCAAAAAGTCGTAAGTAACAAATTCAGAAATTCTACAAGAGAAGCAAAAACGTTCTAAAATGGAAAATAAAGCAATAAAGCTTACTGTTTAATAAAGAATTTGTATTTGAAAAATTTTCTATTTTACACTACTTATGAAGATATGAAACTTACGTCTATAAATTTAGTTTTTTATGTTGAGTTACATGATTTTTAATTTTTAGGCATTTTTATGCAATCAAATATATATAATTTAAAAGGCCTATTTCTCTTCTTTCCAAGTCCGCTAAGACATACAAAATAGGTTTATATTCAAATAATTATTAGCTTGCAAATGCATAAAGGAACGAAAAACCGGTTTTATACCTATAACTCGAGATTTTGTTGGTATTTCGAAAATCTTAAAAACAAACTCTTGTTGTACTTGATAGCGCCTATCAATAAAATTGTACAACTTCCCAGGTATCTAAATTTCGTTCTTTTTTGACATTAAGACGATGTCTCACACCAGTTTTTACTTTCCACACATGCTAATTGCATTCATCGAGTACAAATTCCTATATAAGGGTTTATCGGAACAACTTTTAATCAATGAAATCTTTTCTAGAATTAACTTATATTTAAATCGTTAAGCTTATTAATTCTGAAACTTTTAACTGTGCCTTATAGTCTCTATCTTATTTATTTATTTATTATCAATTTTCAATCCAGGGAATAATAAAAAACGACAATAAGCCATAATTCTTCTTAAATAATACGCATAATTGTGTATGCATTTCAGCGTATTCCTGGAAGATGCTCACAAGCCAACCGTCCCCTCTAGAAAATGAAGATGATAATTGTAGAGCAGCAAATGATGATCAGCAGCAGAATGTATTGGTCTCACCGATAGCAACCACCGCCACTACTACAAAAACAGATACGGATACAGATGCAGCTGTTACAGCACCAACAACAGAAGATCAAAACACTGCCATAGCACAACAACACAGAAATAGTGCGTCTAGAGATTCAAATGGCGGCAAGGCCGTAAATGAAACTTACAAACGATCCTCAAAGTGCAGCGGTAACGGTGGTAGTGGCAGTTCGGGCTCGGGCGATAACGGCTCACACTGCGTAAACGATGATGATGAAGAGACTGATGTTATTGGTGACCTCGTAGGTCACTTTGGTAAATGGCAGTTCTTAATGACGATGTTACTGTCACTATTTCAAGTACCTAATACATTTCACATATCATCTTCAGTATATCAAGTGGGTTAATGCTCAAATTAAAAGTTGAAACTAAACTTAAGGAGAATGCATTTGTCATTTTGTTCTGTTTTCCACACTTCATTTTAGGCAGCCAACAAAGAGTTCTGGTGTAGACGTCCTCAGCATTTACAACATTTATCAGTAGAAGTGTGGCGTAATCTCAGCAATTCCTATGACAATTGCTACCAAAGCCCAGTAGATTGGAGTATCATTGGCAATGATACCAATTTACAAATCCATCAGGTAAATTATAATAAACTGTGTACAAACCTATGTATGTTATATGTATAATATCTTTTCATTCATTCTCATTCACATACCTACATACATACAAACACAAAATCATTTACATATACATATATTCTAAAGGGAGTGATGCGAAAAACAATTTAGAAACTTTCATTAGTATAATTAATGTTTACATGTTTTTTGCATCTCTCTTATCTTATTGCTGCAGCAACAGAAATTATTAAAGGCTCTGATGGAGAATAAAAATCGCACTGCATGCTCATCATGGGAGTATGCAGTCAATGACAATGTGGGGAACAGTTGGACCTCACAATGGGATCTCGTCTGCGATAAAGAGTATTTAAAAAACGTTGCTGAAATGTTTTTTCTATTGGGTGTGGCAACTGGTGGCATAATATCTGGCTATCTATCCGATAAATTTGGTCGTAAAACAATGCTTTTCATATCAGCTGTTTTGCAGACAATATTCGGTAAGTGAGAAAAACAAAAAATTGAAATTATTTTTAACAATATCCTGAGAAACCATTATAAACGTGTTACACAAGTGTAGTGATGAGTGTAACACCTTGATCATCGTATGTAAGAATGCCTATGTGTGAATATATCTATGTATGTTCTAGCCTTTGAACTTGACAGCCTATTGTTACAACCTTCATTCTGGTCATTGATTACCAACACAAAAGAACATCCCATTCATTGCATTCCATTCATTCATTCATTTGTGTCGAGTGGTTTTAATTACATTAACATTGTGTTTAATGTCAAATCACGTCACCACAATATACAGAAATACATACATATGTATGCAGGTGCAAAGAGTATATGCATGGATGACACCAGTACAAACACATACAGGTTTTCTTTAATCATTTACTAGTATCTATTCATTTATCGAAACATCTTTTCAAGTATAAGGCCTTTAAAAAAATAAAAAAAAAACAAATTTTTAAAGAAAAATAAAACATATTCATTGTCATATTAACGTACATATGCATGAATGTAGTTTATATGGATTTTTTTTATTTTTTTTTTTTTTTTGTAACATAAAATCAATAATTATACTTTTCAATTACGAGTACTTCCTTCTTTGACTAAACAGATTTATAGGAGTGTTTTCCGTGTTTGTGCATGTACATATGTACATACATACGTACATACATGCATACATACATGTATAATTTCGAACTTGAAAGGTTCGAGAAGCCAATAAAACCCTTTTCAATGTTAAGATAAAATTTATTTATGAAATTGTTAGATATTGACCTTCAAGATATTGAAATTTTGAATAATAAAAACTAAATTTGTATGTATAGTATATACGAGTAAGAACAATATAAAGTAATTTCATTACTTTAAGGTTCTACTAGAAAGGAATTTTGAATAATTTTACCAAACTTATTGCAAATTTATGTCACAATAAATATCTAATGATCAGTTATTCGAATAATTTTTCCATGAATTTTAATCATTTTTTAAAATAAATATTTACAAACTCGTATGTATGCTGTTTATTAGAAAGAAAACCGATAAATAGGTGAATGTAATGTTTTGCCAGATAAGCTAAAGTTAAGAAAAAATACAGTTTTAATAAGTCTGAAATTTTAAAGATACTTTATTTTTCTTGTTGTAAAAAAAACAGACATACAAGTAATTGTATATATGTATGTACAGTGGTGGACATTTGGTTATCACATTTCATGTATGCTGCATTGAAAAGAGTATATTTTTTTCTAGGTATCAAAATTGAGGAAAGTATTTACTTACATGTTGTTGCCTAGGGCGTGCTCGGTATGTGCCATGATTACTTTTCATTTTCTTTTGTGGTTCTTTTATTTTTTATGTTTAATTGATTAGAAAAAAACTAGATAATCTGCACATTTGACAAATTTTGTTTAAAATCTTCAATTGGTAAATTTCGTGAATGTTTAATTTCTAAAATTTAAAAAAAGAAAAAAGAAACAAAACAATAAATAGAAATGGGTCAAGTTACTAAATGGTGCACAAAGCCATAGCGTAAATTTATTCATCAAATAAGCTCGAGAGGAATCGTCGTTTGTACAACGTATTAGTTCATATTCAAGCCCATGGGGCATACAAAATTATTTCACAGTCCGCTAGGCCTTGTAAAAACGACATGTATAAAAGACTTATTTATTTATAAAGTCTCAGTTGCAAGCCGCTTTAAATCCTCAACTCAAATTCAAAAGGACTTTTCAACAACATTTCCTCTCAAACAATTAGATAAAGAGAAAATTTAAAAAAAATGTTTGGATGCATTATACAAAGTACGGCACACATTTCAAACAATAACTTAAAGTTCCGAATTTTATTTTGCTTGAGCATACAGTAGTGCAACCGCTATTTTGGATAAATGTCAAGTACAAATTTCTTCGATTTGTATTTAATGGAAAATGTTATATATGACGTTCTTCAACAATGCAACACAACCCCAGGTACACAATGACAGTAAAGCATGCTGCCGAAAATGTGATGGTTGGGTTTGCATTTTCTGGGCATGGTATTGGTCCTATTACCAAAATAGATACGCAAATAGTTCCATTTGCCGCTTACGCGTGATCGTTTTTCAGTCCTGTGATGAACCCATCGCATGATGTAGAGCAATACTTTATTGTTATATTATGGACAGAAATCTGAAAGAAATGATAAGCAATACTAAAGGAATGTTGTGTGGAACTTGTGGGCAGTATGCCAAGGATATGTGAAGATTTGTTTTAATTTGTTTTGCTCTATTTGAACATAAAATAAACGAATTGCAACGAAAAAAACTAAAGTGAACTATTTTTTTTTTCTCTGTAACATTTATTTGCAATCTATTTTACAATAATAAGCAAATTAACTAAAACTCAAAGATAATACAACATTGGTTTAAACCCCATTGACTTTAAAATATATCTTAGCAAGTTATAAATTAATTAAATTAGTTTTCCTTAGTTATAGCAATTTACACAATTGTGATGTTTATAAGTCCGATTATAGAGTCTAGTACATGATATCTTTTAAGTCTATTAATCTCATCACTATCATCTAGTAAGTGTATTGCAAGAACGTTTGAATGATAACTAAGTCTTTTGGGATAGTTTGCGTTGTATCTATTAATTTCCTGTTTGACTTTAGGCATAGACAGATCTTTATGAATGTTGTCATTGGTGACAAACCAGCGAGCATAAAAAAGTAAACTAATGCTACGCTTTCCTTTGACCAGATGTGATACATGAGGACATTGAAATGTTTAAAGTAATACACACGTAAAACAAATATTGAATCCAAAAAGTACACATACTCAATGTGCTAACCTAATGTCCACCACTGTATATGGATACTAATATACGAAAATTATGTTTGATTAGCAGATTATAACAATGCAAATGGTTTCTAGAATGCAACTTATAAGCGATTATTTATAAAATCGTAAGCTTTTTCATATGTGGAACAAAAACTGAACAAGGATACGAGTATATGAGTTCTAAGATAATTTTAATTTAAGCATTTTTTGTTTTTTTTTTTGTATTTTTTTGCAGGTCTTGCTCTGTATTTTGCTCAGTCTTTTGAAATGTATATAACATTAAGAGCATTATTGGGTCTTGTTTCTGTGTCGGTTACATATTCGGGTCTCATTTTAGCCATCGAGTATGTTGATGGTAAATGGCGTACTATTGCCGGCATGTATAATCTATTTCCACTGCCAATCTCATACATGTTAATATCCGGTATTGCGTATCTAACACAGGACTATCAACGTCTTCAGCTGTGTATTGGAATACCAGGAATTTTTCTATGTTTCTTGTGGTAAGTTCAATGTATCCTTTGAATCCCCACTTTTAAAATGAAATTGATACAAATGTTATTACTTCTTTAGAAGTGTTGTTATTGCATATACTCGTAAAATATGAAAGAAAACAAGCATAGAGTAAAGTAAATAAAAGCATGGAAATTCTTAAGAAAAATATTTTTATATAAAAGCAGAAGCAACAATAACAACAAAAATAACAACAACAAAAATATTTTATGAAATGAAAAAGTGTGCTGTCTAACAACCGAAAGCCAAATGGAAATTGAAATAAAAAAATTAAAAAATAAAAAATGAAAATAATTCTTCTGTCTGGTTAAGATAAACAACAATCGAACAACAGTCTTTAATAAACGTATTTATTTATTTTCGTTTAATTTTTAGACGAGTGGGCGATTTGTTAGAAATATAAATACACTCATAAAAACATAGCTAATAGTTTACATTTCATTTATTTTAGGTTTGTTGTACCCGAATCACCAAGATGGCTTCTGGTGAAGGGCCGTGTCGATGAAGTCAAGCGTATTGTTCAGGCAGCAGCTGATTTTAATAAACGAGAACTGCCACCAAACTTTGAAGCAATGCTAAAGCCACCAACAAAAGAGGACAGTTCACAAGATTTTTTTTGCCTATTTAGGTCACCCTATTTAAGACGCATCACAATATGTTTCCTTTGCATTTGGTTCACTATGAATTTGGCTTATTATGGCTTTATATTGAATATGAGTACGTTCGGTGGCAATGTATATCTTAACTCGGTAAGTTTGTATCTCTAAAAATAACTATTTATGTATGTACTCGTATGTTTAAACTAACTTAGATAATAAATTTAATTTAATAAGATTGTAAATATTAGTTATTATTAAAAAACCGAGAATTTTAGCTATGAAGACTATTCGCCTCAAATAAAAATTGCTTATTATTAATCGTTTGATATTATCATTTCTTACTAAAAGAGGTTTTTTAATATATTCCAAGATTATAAGTTTTCAGTCTTAACAAAACTGTATTATTATACGTATTTTACTAAAAAACTTATGCCTCTAAAGACAAAATCCATAACTAATCTATTTTATGTACATACATATACATACATGCGTATCTACTCTATATATTAAATTTCATAATAAGTTTATATGAATATCCAGGAGGTAGAAAGCAACATGGCTTTTACACAACACCCAAAAGGTTTACAAAGTTCAAAAATGGCAGTTTTGACGTCAATAATACGTAGTTTTGAAATAGAACGGTCGCCAAAGAAGTCGTGTATTAGCCGAAAAACGAACTGCTATAATTAATTGCTATCGTTTAATTGAATTTGTTTTGTTTAAATAAAGATCTTCGATGAAAACGCTACAAACTTATTATCCAATCCCAAAATTACTTTTTTCTCTTTCTTTTAGAAATTATTTATTTCATGTTAAATTAATGAAAATTTTATTTATTAGATCATTTCATACCTTCTTAAATCTTTTATCAGACACCTACAACGATGAATTTTAATACATACATATGTATGTATGTATGTATGTCAGTGTATTTGTGTATTTGTACATGTTTCGATGTTTCTTTTCAAATTTATTCTATAAATTTACAATCAACATGTGAATATTTTCTCACTTTTCTACCTTTTTTTTGAAACACAAAATGCCCAATTTTATTATTGTTTAGATGAGTTTCATTTAAATTTCCTTCCCGTTCCAAGTGTGTGTTTACAAACAAGAAGAACAGTATTTTTGTTGGCCAAATGCCAATCGAGTTCTCTTTAAATTCTTTTTTTTTTAATAAAAATGATAATGATGTATTGTTGCTATTGTTGGTGCAAAATTGTTTGGAAGTTTCGCTTGGTTGTCTGTTTTGTGGTACTGGCTGGGACTCTGCTAGGTATACGATTCTTGGTACGCGTGTGTGTTGATTGCCTGATAAGAAAATGAAGAGCAATTCATTGTGTTGAATATGACATCAATGATGATAGTGAGGTTTATGACGTACAGCTGTTTACTGGATTTATATAGACCACACGGGCATATAAACTATTTGTATATACATACACACATACGAAGTATGCTCTTCAAATCGATTTTTTTTTTAAATTAGTCTTATAGGTATATGAGTATTATTATTATTTTTTAATATTTAAAGATACTCTTCTATTTTTAGGCTTTAGCGGGACTTGTTGAAATTCCAGCTATTGCAATCGCTATGTATATTATATCAAAAGTGGGCAAGAAATGGCTATTCAGCGCCACTCTTATATGCGCTGGAATTGCTTGTTGTTGTGCTGCCATAACCGAAGGAAAAGAGGATATTCTTTGGTTAAAAATTACTTTCATTATGATCGGTAAGCGAAATATACATTTTCTTTTGTGTTTATCTCTCAATAACTTACAGAATGAATGAGATCCATTGAATCATATATTTGTGTGTGGGCGTGTGTGTATATTATTATTATTACAGGTAAATTTACAATAAGTGCAGGCAACACTATAATGCCAGTCTATACAGCGGAACTGTATCCAACTGCCATAAGAAATGTTGGAGTGGGAGCCTGTAATGTTGCTGCTGGTTTAGCGCTTATTTTAACACCATACCTTTCTCTATTGGTAAGAAACCTTTCTTTTCAGAAAAATACATTTTAGAAATCTTACTTTATATTTCTATAATAAATACTATTCAAATCAATTTTTAAACTTCTTACTTTTATAATCTAAAAAATAATTACAGACTAAAATCGAAGACCATTTACTCATGTCACTATTAACGGCTTGGTGTCTATTTGGTGGATTTGTTGTCTTATTTTTGCCCGAAACCATGAGGCAACATTCAAAAACTCATGCCCCGGAAGAAAAGTAAGTACTTGATGAACTCCTTACTTACCAATACCATTTTAAGAACTTTTCAATATGACATAAAACCAAAAAAATAAATAAAAACAATTTAAATTATTTTCATTTACAGATGTTAGAATTTTACATTCATCACTGTGTATCACAAAGAGTTTCCAGTATAAAGATATTTTCTCAAAAACAAAATAAATTTTGCTTAGATTTTGGCTGGTCCAGAATTTAAGATTCTTTTATAATTTTCACAAAGATTTTCTTTAATAACGTACAACATATTCTATGAAACTTGTGCTATCTCAGTTATTTAGTAAAAAAAAAAAAAAATACAGTAAAAAATATTATAGTGAATCTATTTAAAAAAGCAAAAAACAAAAATCATAAAAAGTATGAAATGAAATTTTCGTTATTAAATTTTCTATTTTTTAATTGTTTTCTTACTGAAGCACAGCAGGCAGGACCTTTAAGTTATGAATTTGAAATAATAAAAGATAATAAATAGTACAGCACATATCCACGTAAACACAAACAACAATTTTAGTAAGCATACGTTAAACAAGCAAACTTATATAAAATATATTTTTAACATACTATATACATACATATGTTATGTTACATCCATATCCACATATGTAATCGGAAATGAAGAAAAAGAAAATATTTTTTTTTTTTTTTTTTGTGTAAATTTCCTATCTCCACACATACAAAACATATTACTCGTACATACACGCAATCAACATTCGTATACACATACATATTTATATGACATGAATTACAAATGTGTATATGTTACTTAATACACAATATTAGATATGTAATTTATATTAAAAGAGTTTCCAAAATCATAACAAATATAAATATAAAAGTTGTAAGAATAAAGATAGCAAGAGCAATCGAATTTAAATCAGTATACATATTTGTACATTAAAGCCTTACAATACAGCCGAACTTCCCCATGAAGAAGACGCATGGGACCAGAAAATCACTTTATTATACATATTGAAAATGTCATTAGAAATAAAATAATCGGGTATTTTAGTTTAGATTACACTTGGGGAATTCATAAGGTGTCATCAAATCGTATGTCCTATAATAATGACATGAAAAAATAAGACTGTACGCTGGTGCTAACATATTTGAAATTTATTGTATAAGTAAAATAAGCAGTATGCGAAAACCAATTGCTGATAAGAATAAGTGGAGCAACACGTTATTCAGGCATTTTTTTTCTTTACTCCTCTTGGGAGCATAGTGCTTCCACAAAGCATTTCCATCTTCTGCTGTTGTCTTTGCCTCTTCCCATGTAAGATTGTTTTGCCTTAGATCTTGGATATTTGTGAGTCGCCAGGTGTTTCTTGGTCGACCGCGGTTTCTTAATCCTTGAGAATTCCACTCAAGTGCCATCCTTGTAATACTACCGTGATTTTTCCTTAAGGTATGGCCGATCCATCTCCACTTTCTTTGCCTTATCTGCTTCAGTATATTCTCTTCGTATGTTAAATTCCATAGATCAATGTTGCTTATGGTGTTAGGCCAGAATATCTTGCATATGATTCTAAGACACTTGTTGATGAGTACCTGTAGCTTTTGCGTAGTGTGATGGTGTTAGACACAAACCAGGTTTCACTGCCGTACAACAGAATTGACTTTACACATGCGTTGAATATTCTGAGCTTGGTTCGCCTGGGTATGTATGAGCTACTCCATACAGACTGTAATCGTTCGAATGCCGACCTTGCTTTGTTGAGCCTGTTGTTAACGTCTATTTTTGCACCGCCATTTGTTGCCATTGCGCTTCCAAGATAGCAGAAGCTATCTACATACTCTAATGGCCGGCCCTGTAGTGTGATGTTTTCTGTGCTATTGTTGTTAATTCCCTTAGCTTTAGTTTTCTTAATATTTATCTCAAGGCCAACATTGCGAGCCAGTTTTTTTAGGTCATTTAATTTTGACTGCCTGTTGGAGATCTTGTGTGAGAGAAGGCAAGTATCATCCGCATAATTCAGGTCCTCGAGTTGTCGTGAGAGACTCCATGTTATTCCTCTCCTTTGTGAACAGACTTCGCTCATGATCTCATCGACTACGATGGTAAATAGTAGAGGTGAGAGTGAACATCCTTGCTTTACTCCAGCGTTAGTATGGAATAGTTGGCTGATGCTCCCGTTGTGAAGAACCGAGAGTTCTGCATTCTCGTACATTGCTCGTATTCGTATTCGTATTATTTTCTGGGGTCCTCCTTTTCTTCACAATGTTTTCCATATAGCAGTCCTTTTGATGGTATCGAAGGCTTTCTTAAAGTCGACGAACAGTAGGTATAGAGGTGTACGCCATTCTAGAGACTGTTCTATTATGATGCGTAGGATGATGTATATCTTCATATGTTTAGTTATAAAAAAAATATTTTTTTATTTTATTTATTATTTATTCCATTATTCTTCTTCAACAAAAGCTTCTAATACATTTAGAGATTTAAAAACATAACTCCTCATGAAGATTCAAAGTACGGCAGTTGATTAAAAAACTCATACCAATGCAGGTAACGTCTTAGAGACATTTGCCAGATTTTCACCGGTCACTTATCACGATCCCTTTGTTCTCCTCAACAATTTCCCCACATTAGGCTTTTGCAAAAATATCATGCATCATTATCCTCAAATAGTTGACAGCCTGAAAATTTTGGATTTGAAGTGGTGGGAAGAATTCCAAGCTGTTTAGCCATATATTTTTTTTTTTGTTTTAGCCCTTCTTTAAATTTTTAAATATTGGGTGTCTTTTTAGAGGTATCTCACTAAGCTGGCATTAATCTTGCTGACATGTAGTTCCAACAGGACGGAGCCACATACCACACAGAGTGCGCTACAATTAATTTACTCAAAGGAAACTTTTGATGAAAGAGTTATTTCACTTAATGGTCCAATTAATTAGCCACCAAAATCTTTTGTTAAGTCACTAGTCTACGTCGATAAGCCAGAGACAAGTGAAAACCACCATTCGAAGGTTTATTGTCGAAGTACGGCCGCATATGCTGCGAAAAGTTTCTGAAAATTGCTCTTCCAGATTGCGCCTTGAACGTGTCAGCAGCCGTGACGGCCACATGGCCGAAAACATTTTAAAAGATTAATGTCATAAAATCTTTTATCCAACAAAGTCCGTTTCATTGATATTAAAAATATATTTCTTTATTTTCTTATGATTTCAACGTGGGTAACTGTAAAAAGACACCCGACATTAATAATTTTTGTTCAACAGAAATGAAACTTCGATACAATATCTTCATTCACTAAATACTAACAACTACTATACATCTGTGGCTTGGTGCTAAAAGGGCCAATGTGAAAATATTTACTTTTGTTAAAATTTTAAAATTCTAATTTTATATATGAGTTCTCATAGCAACATTGGCTAGCAAAACCTTTATAAATCTGTTCTCGGTTGAATTAGACATTGACAAATAACAAAATAAAAGCAAGGAAGAAAAGGAACATAATGCAGCAAATATTGACATTAACACTTTTAGCACCAAGCCACAGACATGTTATTATTGATGTGGTATATTTTTTTTGTTTTTGTTTTTTTTTTGTGCTTATATGTTATATCTTTCGGTAATTTCATAATTTTATTTTACTACTATGTCCTACTCAGGCACTCAACTTTGTTTGTTGTTGTTAGTTTTTTTTAATGAAAATTGTTTGAAATAATTGAGACAAAACTGCATGAGGGTCAAATCCAGATCTGTAAAATGGTTTCATTATAAAGAAAAGATAAAATTATGTCCGCTTACATTTAAACAAAAAAGCTGTATTTTTGAAATGAACTCATAATAGGGAAAACTTCATGTTATAGGAGTTCACTATAAGGAAGTTCGGTCATAAAATTTAAATTTGATTTGTCAAACTGACTTTTATTTATTTAGTGGCGAATAGTATTGATCTATGATTTTGGAAATCTCTCACATAAATGTTTATATAAAAAAAAATAAATAAATAAATCGATCCATAACTAATCTTATGTGCAATATAAGTTCCAAAATCGAAATATTGGATTAAAATTATTAAATTTTTTGATAGGCAATAAACCAGATTCATGTAACTAGATTTTTGCTCAACAAATACAAACTTTTACGCTTTATTGCCCAAAACCGTACTATTACTTTTTTATAGAACCTGTACTCAAAAAAAGGTTCATATTTTTGTCAAGCCGGGAAGAATGTAAAATAGTCCTAATACTTAGAATTACCGAGAGCCAATAGATTTTGATTTTTATTTTATTGCCATTGATATACATTTGTAGTGTTGGTATATGTATTAAAACAAAAAAATTTCAATTCACACTTTTTCAATTTTAAACAATATTTAAATTTAAGCGAAAACTGGCAATTCAAAAGCGATGATCTTATGAGCAACAGGAGTAGAAAAAGCAAAAATGTTTTATTGTTATTTGAAGAAAATTTGATACTCTTGATAACTGATGATCATACATCGCAAAATTATACCTGCATAATAAGCAGAGTTGGGTTTATTACATTGGATTTAATTTTCCTCTACTTTTAGTGGTAGTGAAAAAAATAGTGCATTATCGCTCCTAATATTCAGTGGTAGTGAGTGCGATAAATGATACGATTTTAGTGGCAGTGGAAATTTAGTCCACTAATTATGAATTATTAATCAGTAATGGACTAGAAATTCATTGGCACTATAGTGGAATGTAGATTCAGTTCCAATATCGTTTTCACAAAGAGATGAACTGTCATATTTGTTTATACATAGACACGATACTATTACATATGTATATACTTAGTAGAAGTCAATCATAAGTGAACACTTTGCATTACCAGTAAAACTGAAGTAAAAATAAATGTTTAGTGATTGTGAAATTTCATTTGCATTATCAGTAAAATTTACAAACTTTTTTTATTTTCCAAATTCCAATACAATAGAAAAATAATATCTTAAAGATAGCATCCGCTTTTATCAGGGATTGTAACAGTTATAACTTATATAAAAATCATAATTTAATTGTTATTTTACGTTTTTTATTTTTTAGTGCACTTAATTTCCACTCCCTTTAAAATCGCTTCATTAAGTGCACTCAATTTCCACTACCACTAAAATTGTTTGAGTAAGTGGCTAATTATCTCCATCTGCCACTAATGGTGGCTGCAATATTGCGATAATGCATTATAAATTCAATGCAATAAACCCAACTCTGATAATAAGCAAAGCATAAAAATAAATAACGGTACTTGTAATTACCATCGGGCAATAACGGGCTAAAATTAAAATGACATAAACTGAGAAAAACATATAAAAGCATCATAAGTTTATGGTGTTATGTGGTGGTTTATTGTAATCAAAGTGCAAAAATTGTATTTCTGCAACAGTGTGTCTAAATGCCAGTCTTATTCAAATAAATAAAGCTTTTGATATTATGTAATAGTATGTATATACATATATAAATATGTATACATATTGTTTTAGTTAATTGCAAATAATATGCGGTAGAATGTTTTCAGTGCACTGTGCAACAAAATGTCAAACATAAACAAAAAGATTTTAGTTTGAGTTTCCTATCTTTTTATTTAATTTTTTGGTCAGTCAATTGAATGTATGCATTTGTATGTTGCCATAGGACGCATGCTGTATGTACAATGTTTATAATATTAAAATAAATAAATATTAAAATATTTAAACAAAAAAATTGAATTAAAAAAAAATATGTATTTTTTAGCAAGTAGTCAATTACTCAGCAATTATTTAACTTTACACTCCTAAAAAAAAAAATCTTAGGAAGAAGTTTTCAAAAGAAATGAAAACAAATCGTTTGTCAATTATAAAACAATTTTCCAAAAAAAAAAAAATAAAATATGAATGAAATCAATTATAATTGAAATCAATTATATCAGCATATATACATATTTATGAAGAAACCATGTTAATTACGTATAATCATTGTTGAATCATGCATTTATAATATTGAAAAGGAAGCAAGAAAAATAAAAATAAATAAATTAAATGAAAATGAAATGAAATTAAAATTAAATAAAATTTACATATAGTATATGTATGTATGTATGCAATTCATTAAATAATAATACTTCAATGTATTTATACTATATATGTATATATGTTAGTTTTCTTCTAATTATAAAGAACAATTATATGTACTCAGTATATACATACATACAAGTCCATAGACACATTGATCAATAATGAACAGTTTGAAAAAGAATCAGTTTGAATCTTTCACTTTTAATTTTAGAATATTTTCAAAGAATTTTATTAAAATTATTGTCTCTCTGATCGGATTGCCACTCAACCCATTATTTCCCAGCATTTTAAGCAGCTCTAAGCCTAGTTATATATGTGAACTTTTCTTTCAATCACGCTTTAATTTAGTGACTTTTACGAAAACAATTTGGAGAAAATATTTTTATATTTTCAATTTCTGTGCCTTTGGCAAACAATTTCGCAAACCTTCAAAAATGGGCGTATTTTCATATACATAAGTATAAAGACTATAAAAAAAATTATATTGACTGTTTAGTCTGACTAAACGCTTGAAATATTCATCACATATCACCTATCCTTGTTGTAATTTTGCTTACCAATGGGCAGAAATCATCATTGTTTTATATAACGCCAGTATATATTGAAATATTGTAAATAAAACTTCGGTTGTGAAAAACTAAGTCCTCAATTGAACTATTTTATCTCATTTTTAATGATGAACTGTTTCAAATTATTGGTGACCAAACTATAGTATATAAATTACAAAATTGCCATCTTGCTATACTTTATATATATGTATGTATGTACATATGGTTATATTTTGAAAACTTGTTCACATCATACAATACGTTGGCTTACTATAGAATTGATTTATGATTCAAGAAATGGTTTATAAATTTGTTTGGAAATATAATGATAAATACATGGAAAGTTTATGGGTTGCTTCGTCAAAAGAGTGAATGAAACCATTGTCGCAACTATGATATCGCGCAGCTGTTGAGAATAGCGCCTAGAAGCGAACAAATCCTTAACCAAACAATTCAATTATTTATTTCAATATGTTCTGAAAGCCAAAAACACTGTATGGTTTATCATACTAATACAACGTATTAATGTCAAGTATCCATGGTGTGTTTATGTCACACAACACCTCGCCGGGCTAAAGCTCGACTGATTATATCTCATCTATTTATTAAGGTGGCTCGCAATTCTACTAAAAATAATTTCAATCAATACCTTTGTTATTGTTGGAAGCAACAAGATACCCCTCCAGTTGGAATACTTTCTCTCGTAGCCCTTTTTCGGGATTTTAACAATTATTGACTCTTTTCACGATGATGGTATGGTCTCAGAGCTCCATATTCTCATAAAAGCATAAAATTTGAATTTGTATGTTTGTACGAGTATGTTTTTCATTCAAATAAACGACTTTTCGCCTATCTTTATCACTCAAGTGTTTTTGGTATTCCACTTCATATGATCTTTTATAAATTAAAGTCGATGTTGTTAGCGAACTGTACTCAGTTGAAGGTTTTTCTTTAGTTTCCGTAATTGGTGATGACCACTGATTAAAATAGTACGTCGATATGCTGATTTTCTTGCATTTACTCCAGCTAAATGCCTCATTTTAGAGATCAAGTGACTTCAATTTGAAGCAATTCACCTAATTTTTAGTTTGTCTTGTGCCGTTAAGAATTTTTTATATAGGTTTCACGATCTTTTAGATAATTCATTAACACATTAGGGCTCTATCCGATGAAAATATCTCTGAAAGTGGTAAACATCAATTTTTATTTTCCACTCGTTTTAATTTAGTCAACTGTAGTGGCTTACTTTAGTTTGAATTTTATTCAATTTTTATAAAAGTTTATCGCAACAGACTACCGATCTTAATGATTGCTAAAAGCGATTCTATTCATGGTTTAATTTATCGTTTAAAGTATCTGCTATTCAGCTGAAGAAAAATTTACACTTATTGTTATTGTATTCACGATTTAAACCGGAGTGTATATGCCCACTGGTAAGTAAACTTACCATCTCATACCTCAAAAACCCATTGAGGAAAAACCACTACGCACAAAGTTTCATTAAAATTGTTTAGTGTTTTCGGGTACTGGGCAGATATGGGTTAAATGCCATGTCTGATTTATAGATTTTTTGATACTCGGAAAAAAAAACATTATTTTATTAGAAAATCACAAAAGTGGCTCTAAGGGCTCACGTCGATTTAAGTAAAAATTTGAAAGTTTAAATTTTCACGCACATCAACAGTGATAATGATGTGAATAATAAAAATATGTTAAAAATTCACTTTTCTTTGAAATACAATTTAAAGAATTGAAGATGAAGTGAATGCGAATGTGAATGTTGAAACTCACGAAAAATATAGATCGACTGGCTATATGTTTGTATATACATAGTACATGTTCAGTTATTTGTATCTATAGCTTTAAGTTAACAAATGAATGTATGTATGTATTAATGTTGTAAATTGTATGAAAAGTAAGTAAATCTATGAAAAAAAAAGTTGAAAATGTACTTATTTTAATTAACAATTCCTTTTTGAAATAAATAAATAAATTTTATAAATATATTTTTTTTAATAATAAATATTTTTTATGTAATAGTTTCCTAATGTAATTTGTACTTACAATGTAAGCGTTTTTGTATTTATATTTTATATTTATTAATAATAAAAGTTTATATTATAAAAATATCTCTTAATAGAATTTATATATTTTGTAGTTTCTTTTGTTTTTTTTTTTTTAACAAACTTTATAACATAGATTATTTAGCATTAAATAATTTGAACAGCAATTACCATATCAATTAAAAGCTTAAGATATTGATATGACACTTTTATTAGTTTAAATATAACAAAAAAATTATTAACCAGTAATGGGAAAAATTTGAATTAAAAAAATTTATTAAAATAATAAAACAATAGTTATATTTATGAATAAAACAATAACTCAATAAATGAACAAATTTATCAATATTTAAATAATTTTCTTTTTTCACAAATATAATATATGCAAAACAATAAAACAAGTTATAGGTAAGTAAGAGTATAGGTTAATATCGAGCCATAATGGCCAAAAAGACGTAAGTGATAAAAAACAAATTTTATAGAAGAAGATTTTTTTTCAAGATATTTAGTTCTAGTGTACGCACTACAAAAAAATTCAATATATAGGCTTATTAGCTACACAATGCTTTAGGTTAATTTAAGATATATATTTTTTATTATTATTATAAAAGTATAAAAGAACGGGTCCGCCATCTAATGTTTTTTTCAGCTAGTGCTTATTTCGTAAATGGTAACACTTAGCTTATGTCTAATTAGACAGATAATTAATTTTATCGAATATGGTTGCGTATACGCTTTTTTCGCTTCGCTAAGTGGGCCTGCGATCGACTTACAGAAGATGGCGATTTTGCCAAAAAAAATCATCTTTTCAGATGAAGCTCATTTTGATCTTAGCGGGTATGTAAACAAGCGAAATTGTCGCATTTGGGGCACAGAAAACCCGAACGCATACATTGAAAAGCCGATACACCCAAGACGAGTCACTGTTTGGTGCGGATTTTGGTCCAGTCAATGGCGATCGTTATCGGGCCATGTTGAACGAATTTTTGTGCACAAAAATTGAAGAGGCGGATATTAGCAACATTTGGTTTCAACAGGACGGCGCTACGTGCCACACAGCCGAAGCTACACTCGATGTTTTGCGCCCTGTTTTCAAAGAAAAAAAAATGTATTTGGCGGACCCTATATCTTCCCCAACCACGTATGTCTCACAAAAATCAGGATGTCGGTGGGTACCAACCGCGATAACTCACTACCTAAAATATCATAGGCACCCTGATACATCTTTCTAGACTGCATCAATGCCCCACATGTACCCAGTATGTGCTCTGGTAATTCAATTTCCTCACCACAGAACCTATATATCAAGCTTAAGACTAATCCCATTTTACCCAGATGACCATTCAGCCTGCAATGACTGGTCAAAAGCCCAGCCAGTATCCTCAAGTTGTCTCTGGACATCCCTATGTAGGATTAGAATCTTCTCCTGTTATAGTTACCTAACAAAAGTTTAGACTGTCTCAGACGCGCACGACCTGGCTCCCATTATCATCATTTTTGATGAGTATGCCCTTTCCTTTCCTAGTCAACAGAAAGGTTCAGGCCACACCAGTGGAGTGGAAGCTCCATTTAGCTCCATAGGCTCTGAACATTCTTTCCTAGGACCAAACACTCCGGCGTCTGTACCACTATCCGTCTTTGAACCATCCGTGTACCACAAAATTTTCGCTTCTCTAAAGGAGTATGCAGTAACCAAACCTTCCCACTCACTCCTATTACTCAGACTTGTTCTGAAGCTTTTGCCACAGTCATAAAGATACATTATCCTGTCTAGGGTATTTTTGTTGATTACATTGGTACAAAATGAATTTATTAAAAATATTGATTAGCGTTAGCTATGATTTTTTCATCTTTTGGGGAACATATGGACGGACAAGGTGTTGACTATAAAGCAGGAAATATAACCGTTTCAAGTCTAGTCGAATATATCGGGTATTTCTTACCAAAACTTGCACTTCGGGTTATCGTAGTAGATTCATTTTTCGTCATCAATAATTACACTATGCAGCATTTGGAATATAATTTTCTGACATTGGATAACCACTATATTTTTTTATTACGCTATGGCCGCCTAACTTCAAAAAACATCAGCATTTCAAATTCTATGGATGTTTTTTTAGAATTTTTTTTTCTAAAATACGAGGTCTCTGAAGAGGTTGCTTCATAAATCTTATAATAACTTTGAAATGACTTATTCGATTTTTTACGCCATATGTTAAAAAATTCCATATTATACCAGCTTTCAGTCATTCTAATATCATTTTTTTAATATAATTAATAGTTCTGGAGATATTGATAAACAAATTATGAAAAAAATAATTCATTAAAATCGATGAGTAAATACCTATTTTATTTCCAATAAATTAAAAGTACCTAATTCTGAAATAAAAAACATTTTCAGCTGTAATTCCGAGTTGAAATTTCAGTTAAAATTTAACAATTTGGTGTTATCGATACAAATTGAACCTTACAACAACTCAAAAGATTACAACTCATCAATAGCAGTTGTAGAAATTCAACTCAACGTTTTAGTATAAATTAAACAGCCATAGCAGAAAGATGGGAGCCTGTTATAGTATAAATTAAGCAGCCATAAGCAGCTATCGTAGAAAGATAGCAGCCCGTTTTAGAATAAATTAAGCAACCATAGTAGAAAGATAGGAACTCATTTTAGTATAAATTAAGCAGCCATAAGCGGCCCGTTTTTGTATAAATTAAGCAACCCTAGTAGACAGATTGTAGCTCGTTTTGGTATAAATTAAGCAACCATAGTAGAAAGATGGGATCTCGTTTTGGTATAAATTAGTCAGCCGTAGTATAAAGATGAGAGCCCGTTTTAGTATAAATTAAACAGTCATAGTAGAATGATGGGAACCAGTGTTGATATAAATTAAGCAGCGATAGTAGAAGGATGATAGCAGGTTTTGATTGAATGTGATCTGTCAACAATAAACAAGATTGAAGCAAGCAATTCAATTAAAACGGTCAAAATTGATCAACAGAAAAGATGTTATGTTTGATTAAGACAACCCCAGACAATACACATCCTTAAAGACCCGCCAGAAACTGAAAGAGCTTGGCTGGAAAGTTTTGATTCATCCATTATATAACCCAGACCTTGTTTCAATATCTGTAGAACTATGTTAATGGTGTAAATTTAAATTCCGTAGAGTCCGACAAAACGAAGTTGGATCAGTTCTTCGCTCAGAAATTTTACACTGATGGAAAAATTACTTTAACCCAAATATAGCGAATAGTTATCGATCAAAACGAGAGATATTTGGTTGAATAAAGCTCGTTTCAAATATAAGAAAAAGGTGTTTCATTTTTGATCAAATTTGTAAACTAACTTTTTCCAACACCTAACAAAAAAATTTTGTTATAAATTATTTGGATAAGTTAAACTAGCAAACAAATTCATAAATTCACTAAAATGTTTAATAGTTTTTACAAAACTTTGTAATTGATTATTGACAAGCTGTAAAAATTCTTGCAAATCAAGCGAAATCAAGGACATTTGGCAACCCTGACTCCTTTCATACTAGTTAGTCTAGTGTTAAATAGTAAGCTTTAAAAAGCTTCATTTTACTTTTCAAGTTTTTTTTTTAAACAAATTTTTAAGTTAACGATCGTTTCATTGGTACCACTCATTACACGACTCCTAACAAGTCATTACTAGATGTGGCATAAAATGAAAAGCTGTTTTAGACCCTAGTGTTGTTAACTTATATTTTCTCTCGAAAAAGGTATAAATGTTTTTTATTTACAGGTATGTATGAAATGATTTTATTTTTTGTTAACATTTCAAGCACCACAAAATAAGCGTTTATTTCTTTATGTTTCTTTTTAAGTTTAAAACAACTAAACGAACCGTTATCAAAATTAGATCGTTAAAGACCTTTTAACAGTAAACATTAAAAAGTAAATAATTACATAGTGGCTAAAAAGAAATCAAAAACGATCAACGATAAATATTTGAATTAAATAAAAAATAATTAAAAAAAAATAAAAGAATAGCATTGGCATTAGCATAAGAATTAAGTAAAATGAGCGGTGTTTTAAGACGAGGATCCATAAGTTTCGATTTAGATTCCTATTCGAAACGTGGTAATAATGAATCAAATCTTTACGGTGGCTATCGCGATAGCAAAGGATCTCGAACTCCCGAAATAAGTGTAATATCGTTAGATTTTCGTCGAAACTCTGAGGACTTAAAAAAGGACTCTTTCCAAGTGCACAGTATAAATCAGAATGTGAGTGAAAAAATGAAAACAAATTTATGTGACGATCCGGATAGTGACATTATTTCCAATTATATTGGTCACTATGGTAAATGGAATTTCGTGTGGACATTGATATTGAGTTTATTTCAAATAACGCCAACATTTCAAATGTTTGCATTTGTCTTCCAGGTGAGCCATTAATGCAAATCTTGTTATCGAAAATATTTTCTACACTCACGATTTGATGCATGTTTTTAAGTTTTTATTTTTGTTTTTTCTTTTAATAATAATTTGTACATATATATTGTATTTTTGTATTTTTGTATTTTTGTATTTTTGTATATATGTATGTATGTAAGGAAAATTTACAAGTGTATTATATACATATGTATGTATGTAGGTATTTACATATACGATCAAAATAATAACTACATGAGTTATTTTCGATTCAATTTTTTAATTTAAATCTATTTTATTGCATGTACTTTTCGTAAGAGTATGGCAAATATTAGTGCAGCCAAATAAATAAAAATCTCATGGTCAAAATATTAAATTTATTTAATTTCTTTTTAAACCATCATTCTCTGAACTATCATATTTATGGTACATACGAGTAATTACCTAATAGGTTTACAGTATAAGACTTCGATAATGACAAGTTTCTTAGCAAAAATTCTTTGTTGTAATGGTTTTTTAACATTTTAATATAGAGGAACTCATTCCCTTCCATTACTTTACAATGAAACGCAAACAGAGCGACAACAAAATTTGATGGTGCTTTGTAATGTATGGATCAGAAAACTGTTTAGCCTTCCGCTTTTAAAGGCAAAAACTCATTTATATTTGTTAGTCGGTTACAAAACTTATAGCGACTTTATAAATTCATACTTATTTTTTTAATCATATGTGTTCATTTACTCTTATACGTGTATGTATGTGTTTATATGTACATATGTATGTATCGATATTTAGATATTATTTAAGCTTCAAAAATTATTATAGATATTTAATTGAAAATTTAGACAATTAAGTTCGTTGTTGTTTGTATTATTTATTTCCTTAACCCATTTGTTAATTCTGTTCATTTTTATTGCCTTGAGTTAATAAAATTAAATAACAAAATGCATTCATTTGGTACCTTATTAGCAGTTTAGTACCATTAAATTATAGTTATTTATCATAAATAAATTGCATAAAAGAGCAGCAAACATAGCAAATTTTGCTACGTCATAACAACAAATTACATGAAAGTGACATATCCATATTTGCTACTCAAAAAATCAGTGCAAGTTTGCAAAACTTAAACTAAAGCTGTTTTTTTGTGTGTTATCTATATACCCAAAACACCTAACGTTGTTTGTTTTTACACTATAGATACTTTCCAAACGATAACCTGTAAAAAGTCATGTAAAAACAGAATAAGGTATAAAATAAAATAATATAAAAATTTAGCAGATATGGTAGGTTTGTCTGCAAGACCTGCAAAGCCAGTTTGCACAGTTTTTTAAACAGTTTTTTAAATATTATAAAAATTTATAAAATATTCACTACATTGGCGCTTAAAGTAAAGAATAAATTTAGTGACTATTTAGCAAATTCCTTATTGCAAATAAATGAAGCATTACATGGTTAAGGTTACTATGCAGCAAATCCGTAGAATATCTGGGGTTTAGACCATTTTGTATTAACTGTACTTTTTTATATAAGTTCTTCAAGCTTTAAAGAAGCCATAGGACCATTTTGTATTAAACAATCTTATTCATACAATTAAGTTTCGATCTTCTAACTGCCTTCTCACAAATATACTCCATGTAGATATGTGCTCTTAAAATGATAAGATATAATATCTGAAACAACTCTTAGATATTTAAAATCCCCCTAGAATAACATGACTTGTAGGAGCACGTTTTAGCGACCTATTTTATAATAGTTTGTGTCTTACTACAATATGATTAACCATTATTTTCCAGCAGTCAAAATATTTGTGCGTTAATTTCAAATGTTCCTCCATTCTTCTGATTATACTATCATACTATCATTCGCTAAAAAGCCATTTCGATACTATCACATGTATTTTTGAATAGATAATATAGAGACCTAACAGCAAAAATATATTAAGCGACAAAAACAAAATTTTACAGAAGAAGGTATTTTATTATGTTTTGTTGTTTAAATCCAGTTTTAATTCAGCTAATAAGACAAAATTTTGTATGAAAATTCTGTTTTTTACTTATTAGAAAGATAGCGGCCATTTTTGGTGCTTAAGCTTTTTTCACCGTCGCTCTGATGACCTACTGAACATTATTGTGTAGGTTGATACAATTTATTTTTTTTAGGAATATGTAACATATGTATATTTTTAATAAATTTTTACATTGTTTTCATTTTCTGCCAATATTCTTCTTAGTTCATAAAATCCCGCAATTAATTCGAACGAATTTGCGTATAAACGTATTCGTATGTATTCGTAATGGAATTTATCGGTTATGGTTGTGTTGCTAAAGATTATTTGATAATTTGCTGAAGAAATTTTCAATTGACTGTTATATATTTCTGTAAAGGTTTTGTTGAGCAATTCAGAGTTCCGTCTGGACCGTAAAATCGAATTTGCATTATATTTTATTTCAGAGTTTCTGAAATAGCCGTATTTAAGGCTTACGTTGAAGTTATATTTTCCAAATATATCGAAACGTAACTTTTTTAACAAAATTCTTATTGCGTTAGAAAATATCGCCTACAAATATGTTATCCAATATTTAATTTTGAAGTACTTTATTTCAATGGTACTATGGATTGAATCCACTGCCATCATTGTATCATCTGGTCGTATAAAAACGAAATTTTTATATTTTTAATGTACATAAATAACTCGAATTTTTATTAAAAAAATAGATTAATATTAATTTTGTGTCACCACAAAAAACATCAATGTGCACTTAAGCTAAAATTTTTTTTGTTATAAATTCGTAATGGTACCTTGTATGACAATGAAATTTTAAAAGATGATACAAGTGTTTCCCATGAGTTCATTTATTCAAGAAAACGAAAAATGAAAATTATGTCGCTTAATATATTTTTGCGGTTAGGGCTCGATGTTATGATAATGATTGTTTTTTTATGGAATACGTTTAAAAAAGTATTCAATAGAATAGAATATTTATGTATGTAAGGGAAATATTTGAACTTGCATAGTTTCGGTTGACCTATATTTACACAACATACTTAGTACATTTTTGTATAAATTAGTACTATATTTTAAAAAACGCATATTGAGGAATACGATTATATCTTAAATGTGTTTCATAAAATTCAAATTACACTGCGCGTCATCAGGTTAGCGCCCCCCTTTTGCTGATTTGATTTTCTCTTTTCTTATTTCTCCTATTGCACTCAAATTCGTAAGTATTATTTTTTTTAATTTGAAATCATTATGTGTGATCTCTACCGCAAGAAATTAAAACGCGATAGAAGATGGGGGATGCGATGGTGTAGGGAACAATATGCTACTATAGCACCTGTGTGTTGCAGTTTTTAACATCGCGTATGAATGCGGAGAACTATAATAGCGGATATACTCGTAATAAGGGATTTTTCCCATCTTCAAAAGTTATTTTGTAATCTATAGTGCTTTAATACATACAGACCGATCCGTAAAATTATGATTCAGACCCAAAAAGTTAACCCCTTTGAATGGCCACCTTATTCGACCGACCTAAATATAATCAAGAACGTCTGAAAATAGTTGGCTATGAAGGTGTACGAGTCCGTAAAACAATTCAACACAAAAGCTGAATTAATCGAAGGAATCAAACACGGTCCCACACATTACTAATTATCCTTAATACTGTTTAAAATATAGTATTTAAGAATTAAAATGGTATGTACTCGTAGTTGCTTAAACTACTAATTAAATTGAAATTAAAGCGCATGGCGTATCTTTCGATACGTTTTTAATATAGTTTTTCTAAAAAATTAATTAAAATATTGTCTTGAATGGTACCAGCAGTCATTGTTGTTTTATTTGAAAGAGAATTGATAAGAGTCTACTTTATAAAAGGCCATACTTCAATTAGTTCAGATAACATTTAACATTAACCGTCAGTGAAAGGATGGCGCTAAACTGATAACGCGCAGGGTATTTATTTACTTTTTTTTTTTGTTCTTATTTTCAAAGCCAGTCTTTTAGTTGGCAAATAAAAAATCTTGTTCAATACAAAAACATGACAATGATTATTGAGTACGACACAGCATGGTACTGTAATAGATATGTATTTATTATTATTATTATTATTTTTCTAATTTTTATAAGAAATACATTTCTATAAAAAACACTTTTTTTAAAACAGATATCAAAAAAAAAAACGTTTAACTATTTATAATAATATTCCTTTTTATACGTATGATTTTTTATTAACGGCTATATTCTTATTAAGAACCTAACAACTGTCTAGCATAGGTATGATTTTTACTCAAACGATCCGATATTGGTTTCGATGTTTGAAGGGAATTCTTTATTCTCTTTGATATTATTAATCCAACTCCACTTTCGCCGCCATTTGTTCTTCCACTGTAGAGTACTGTATTACCATTTGCAGTGATAAGTGCGCCATTGCCATTCTATTCCATTCTATGTAAGTTATTATGGTAAAATTCAAATTTCTAAGAATAACCTTAATTCAGTTCTAACGACTAATCAGCAGTGTAAAATAGTATGCGTTAACCTTTGTTGATCGTCTGCTGTTAATGTCTTTCTTGATTTTTAAAACTTGAATTAAATATATGTAATTAGATAAGATTTAAGTCATGTTTCTATTGATATTATCAAAAGCAAATAATACTGAGTTCAATTAATTCCGTTTGATTTTCATATCAATTCATTATAATATTCTTTAAAGGAACGATATAAATACATAAACATGTATGTATGTATATACATAATTGTCGAAAACAATTATGCGTGTTTGGAATTTAAATAGGAATTTTAAAATAAAAACCAATTAAATTCTAACTATTAGAGATTCAATATAACTAACGAGTAATAGAAAAATGACAAAAAAAAACATTATATACGAGGTGTATAATATTTATTTTTGTAAATCAATTGAAATCATAATAAGCAGTTAATGAAGATACTTAACAACGGGCACAAAAAAAATAAAGAAAACAAACTTCATCGTCAATATCAATTGATAAAGTACTCAACATATGTATACATATATACATATATGTTTACATTTAAGTTTATAATGAAAGTAAAGGTACTCTCGCTTACTTATCCATGTCCATATTGAGCATATGTAAGAAATATGTGTTGAAACATGATTGTTAGTATTTGATTTTCGATTGTGATCTGATGTTTTTTTGTTTTGTTTTGTTTTTAATATTGCATGCTATAAATTATGAGATCAACAAAGTGTACTACATAAAGACGTTTGTCTGTACATATGTTATGTTATCGTTTATTAGGTCTCTTAGTCGCTGCTGTATTCAGTTTATAAGAGTCTACAAAATTAGTTTTGTCCATGGAGATCGTCTGTTTGATTATACATAGGAAGGTGACTAGGTGTTATATATATTAGCTGCTATTAAAATCATTTAAAAAAATAAAAAATTGCCGTCTATTTGTAGTAGATTGCTATCACATAGAGCATTTGAAGGTACAAATATAAGTAAAACATATATTTGGTTTAAGTATTTTGCTTTGTTTTCTTATTTGATTTTTTATTAGAAAAAACATTTATCTTAAATGCTTCATATTTATCTACTAAAAATATTACATATGATGTCAATATAAATTCTTTTTTGATTGTTTTTATTTGACGATTTTTGTGGCCAAATGCAATTTGATATTTTCCTTTATGATTAAACCTCAACCCTTTTTCATTTTAGGTTATACCTCTATATGACACACATATTAAATTACACCAACAAAACGAAATTGAAAAAGAGAAAAAATGCATATAAATATGCATATTCCTGATTTCAAAGTATTATATTGTATGATACTTATGCATCGAAATTATCATTAATAACAATGCGTTTGTTGATATTATTATCTTATTAATTTTTGTGAACAATAGAATTACCCTGGCTGGCACACACTAAAAATTACGAAATGAAACGTTATCGATAAATATGTACAAATGTTTATTAGTACATTGTTCATACGCATTTATTAGTACATACTTTAATTACACGTTTTACAATCACAATCATTATATATTTGTATTTGTATTATTATAATATTATGAGTATTGTGCGCATTTTAAATGTTTATACATACATATTTTACTAATATATAAATATGTATGTAATATTAACAAATTAACCACAAAAATCTATGCAAAATGTTTTCGGTAAAATAATACAATATTTATTAACAGATGTATGCACAACATTCAAATGGTACGTACTTCTCTTTCTACGAGTATACTCTTTACACTTGCATGCAAACCAATTTGCGATTTTAAAAACAGATGTTGTGGACAGACATTACCTATCAACTAGTGACCGACTTGCAGTGATTAGTTTTATTTTTATTTCTCATTCATTCTTTAAAACATGGAGGTCAAATTGATTCAATAATAATAGTTTAAAGAAATCATTAAAATTAAAACCATATATGTATGTACTCGTATGTTATGTAAATACTTTAAACGTTATAATGAGGTGGTATATAGTATATCCACATATAAGAGTATTTAAGATGGAATTGAAAACTTGAAAGTTTATTTACTTCTTTCTAATACTGTCAATAAAACAATATAAATTAATGCAGGGAATTTATTTAGTTTTTTATTTTGTGCTTCTATACAAAGAAAAAAGATGTAATAGCTTCCAATTGCTTTCAAATTTGTTTTCAATATAGACTCCGTTGACATAAAATAAAGGGTCCACCAAATAATTTTTTTTTTTTGAAAATGCTATAAAAAGAACTACTGAATATTTTCTCAAATTGTTTTTTTTTTTTATTTGAAAGTACAATCCTTCCGGTTAATAATGGAAAATAATATCATTCAAATGGCTGCCTCGGCTGACCATGCAGTAGCCTACACGATCGGTCCAATTTTTAAGCACATTATCGATTGTGTGCAGCTGTATTCAATTATCAATTATCTCTGGCTTGTGTGGGTAACACTTATCTTCGAAGGCACCCCACAAATAATAGTCCAACGGTGTCAAATCGCAGCTCCGAGGTGGCCAAACGACATCAGCTCTGCGGCAGATAATGCGATCTTCAAAAACAGGGCTCAAAACATCGAGTGTAGCTTCAGCTGTGTGGCACGTAGCGCCGTCCTGTTGAAACCAAATGTTGCTAATATCCTTCTCTTCAATTTTTGTGAACAAAAATTTGTTCAACATGGCCCGATAACGATCGCCATTGACTGTAACGGCCACTCCTTGCTCATTTTCGAAGAAAAATAGTCCAGTTATGCCTCTGGACCAAAATCCACACTAAACAGTGACTCGTCTTGAGTGTATCGGCTTTCCAGTGTATGCGTGCGGGTTTTCTGTGCCCCAAATGCGACAATTTTGCTTGTTTACATACCCGCCAAGATCAAAATGAGCTTCATCTGAAAAGATGATTTTTTTTTGGCAAAATAGGCATTTTCTGTAAGTCGATCGCAGGCCCAAATTCCCAGCGTTGTTCAAGCGTATACACAACCATATTCGTTCAGCGGAAGGATAAAACTAATTATCTGTCAAATCAGACATGAGCTAAGTGTTACCATTTACGAAGTAAGCACTAGTTGAAAAAAAAACGTTAGATGGCGGACCCTTTAGCCTTAGTTGAAATTTTTAAGAATAATAAAAATTTGCATATTAATTCCCATAACATTCCATGAAGAAACATGGGGACTTCTTTCAGTCAAGGAACTGCACCCGATCCTATTTTTAGACTCATTGAAAAGGACCTACAGTTTAACGCCGGCTCCGAACGGCAAATGCATTAAAGAAGTTTTCAGTAGTAGTAATACTCATAACCAGTTACTATCTAATGTTATGAGGTGATACTGCTGTTGAAAAACTTGTTTTTTTTCAGATGGTCTAGCCTGGTATTGAACCGAGGACCTTCTGGTTGGTAGGCGGGTTAAACTCACTAGAGAAACATATTATCTGCTATTAATAAAAAGTATGAAAAGTATGAAAAAACGGTCGCTTATTTTCACAGAAATCGATCAACTTAACGCTTATCACGATCAAAGACTCTGTTACCGCGCTATTGCCAGAAAACTCGGTCGAACCACACGAATTGCATTACTAAAAAGCTTAATAGCTCCTTCAATTTGAAACTGATTCCTAAAACGTAAAACTCTTTTTATTCCTAACTAAACAGAGTTTCTTAATCAATTCATAAATAGTACGTTTCCTATATAAATTAACGCGCAAACATACATTTGACACGAAAAATGTGTTAAAAATTGTGTGCAAAATGTGTTTTTGCTTGAGCAATACTCACATATTATTCAATTTTTAATACATATATGTTTGTATACTTCATTTAAAAGATATGTTTCTGTTCTTTTCAATTCTGCTCGGAAACTTGAAATCGGTTATTATTTAGCCAAGTTATTTCATACGTAACCCAAATTTTGAGGGTGTATCGAAAATTTCAAAAACAGATTCTTATAGTATTCGATAGCGGCTAATAAAAAATATTATCATTTTCCCGATTTTTTTTTTTTTTTGGTGTAGCACCGTGTAATTGTGGGAGTTTTTCATAAGCATTTTACACGTACTTATTATTTATTGTACTCGATAGCGGATATCAGAAAAATCGTATCACTTCACAGGTTTTTCAACTTGTTTCTTTTTTATACATATGTATGTGTAATATACATATGTATGTACTTATATACATATCGTACTTGTTATCAGTGAGTCAACTTAAAATGTATAAATTTTCACTTTTTACAAGAAAATGAAATACGGTGGTCATAGCTACCAAATGTAAAAATCATACATCATTTTCTCTATTCTTTCACCAAAAAATAATATTAATAATACCTTTTACCCCTTTTTGTAAAATATTTTCATATGAAATAGAAAAGTTTTTTGCCTCTTCTGAAAATTTAAACATTTCAAGTTGACTCAGTTTAGCGGTACAAGTGCGATGTGTGAAATAATTCATAAAAATCATTTCACAGACAAACAAGAAATTGTTTATCAATATTAAACCATTTTGTTATTAGCAACATACAGCATGTATGTATGTAATAGTTTTTTAAAGTTTATTGTACTTCCGATTACATTATAATTAAGGTGATACATACTATATAATAGCCGTTTATTAAAAAATGAAGTCAACCGCTATTAGACTTTTATTTGATCTTATTTTATGTACGCAAAAACAACATACTCGTATGAATATTTCAATTAATATTTTTTAATTCATATTTGAATGACTTTTATTTGTCTCGCCAAAATATAAGTTGAAATATTTCAGGTTGTCATTGATATGAAAATGACTTCCGTCAAAAAAAAACATGAGAGTTTATTAAAAATAACTAATAAATATATGTGTGTGTGTATGTATGTATAATTATGTGTTACTTTCTAAACAAAAACTTATAAATGAAATTGCAATCATATTAATTTAAATTCATAAACAAACTGAGCAAATATTAGTAAAAAGAACATTTATCATGAATGTACAGTAAAACCCTGTTAAGTAATTATCTGGTTGACTAACGTCTCTCTGGGTGGGCTGCTTTTGAACTGCCTTCGCGACCTTGTCCTTCACTGTTTATAACTTTTACTCATATCTCCCAACACGGACAGACTTTTCGTCTTTTAAAGCCAATTTCGATTTCTAGGATGGAAGTGAAACGAGAACATGTTGAATCCGTCGAAACAGCTAGTATTCAGAAAGAGCGAGGTCGGTGGTCAAACAATTCATTGTCTTGATGAAATATTATTTTTTGTGTTGTAGACCAGGTCGTCTTTCTCAAAATTACAAATTCAATTGATTCAAAACGTTACAATAATATACCGAATTTATTGTTTTACCTTTTTGAAGTTAGTCGATCAATAAAATACCTTTGTAATCGCAGAAAACTGTTGCCAGGACCTTACCAGCCAATTGAACTGTTTTTGCCTTCTCTAGTGCACTTGCACCAGCTTCAAGCCATTGTTTGGATTGTTTCTTGTCTCTGGTGTATCAGTTATGAAACGTCGACTAAAATCCATTTTATTTCGCTTAAATCGATCCTATTTCACGCAATTTCACTAATCGATCTTCTAATAACATATTATGCCCCTTAGCTATGATTTCTGACGTTGTTGTAATTTTTGGACGTCCTACCCAATTTATTATTGTTGCATATGAAGGAGCACTTTCACCTAGCACATGCAACATATCATTATGAATTTCTGGTTCCGATAACAATTTTTCCTAAACACCTGCTACTATACAATTGAGTTAACAAATCTAAATGAATTTTAACATGCGTTCATATGGCGGATGGAACTTGCCTTTATACCAAGCTTTATGATGTTTCTACCGCCAATACTATGCCGGACTAAGAACATTTCGTACTGTCCTCGTATTTCTACATTGGTTAAAGTGATTATAGTTAACTGAGGTTGTCATCCGTTCTCTTGGAATGTGTTTATTTGTTGATAAAAGCGCAATGGTCGACTGATAGCAATATTCCATATAATTAAACCTGAAAAATTTGTTTTTTTTTTTTTTTTTTTGAGAAATACATTCCGAGTCCTAAAGGCTACTTAAATAAAATATATGTATATCGTTCAAAAGACGTGCTTCTAAACTTTTCGAATCCGCAGAGGCCCATAAGATCAGTCATTGGCTCAAGTGCATGAGGGTAAGATAGCACGTATCAGCTGTTTTTTTTTTTTTGTCGCATAGTGTTATTTACTAACATGCAATTGTAAAATATCAAATAATATGGGGTTAAAAATTCAGTAGTATAATTATCAACGTCCTACTCTTTTAACAAAATGCCCGCTATTCTGTTGGCTGCTGTCCCCTATTTTTAAATAAATTCATAACAACCATATAGTTAACTATCTGTATTTGACCACTGGCAAAACCCATATATTTATGTATGTACGTGTGTTATTCACCTCAGCTTCTTAGGCATTTTTAGTATGTAAATACAAAGTTTGTTTGGCCACATTGCAATCAATTGCCTGCTGTGTTAATATCTTCATAACAAGTTTATATCATCACATAATAAAACAGATATTAAGTTGTTAGTTACAGCTTCACAATGCTGTAAAATTACATTCGGTTTTGATATGAAATTGAGAGTGTTAGATGTATTTGTCTGAGCATTTAAAGTATGTGTAAGTGAGACGGCTTTAATTTATGTCTTATATCGGTAGATATGCAGTACTTAATATGTAATACAAGTCGATATTATGACTATGAATAGTAATTTTAATTGTTATTCTTATTGCTATTGACTCATTAGCCAATACCACTTTTTCTATAGCTGCAATAGAAACAACTAAAAGAGACACGTTCACAGACGCACCTATACATGGTAAGATCGGACAGGTGAGGGGCGTCTAGTATGCAGCTTAAACTTGTAAGAATTATCAATGAAAAAGGTTTCAACTATTTCTCTCGACTTTAGTTTAAACAGTCACTAAATAGACAAAGTCAATGACAGTAGCTGTGGGACGTACATACATACATAACTATAATAAAGTTGAAGTCGTAGTGGAAGTGGAAGTCGAATTAAATGTAAAAGTTGACTGTTGATAAACGCAACGGACAATGTGCAGTCGAACTAAAACGAATGCGTTTAATCCAAGCCCAGAAGAGCAAATATTTTTGAATAGTGACAATATTAATTGCAGAAACTTGAACGAGGATGAAATTGAGTGGGTGCAATCTCAACGTCTATATCGGATATTGGGAAAAGTGAATTTATGGCAGTGTATTTGGTGCTTTATTTTATCGGCATTTCAAAGTGTATCTACATTTCATATATTTTCGTTTGTATTTCAAGTGAGTTTTATATTTACATACCTACATAATATGTACATATGCACACATATATGTATTTATTATTATTAATATTTTGCTTTTATTTCAATTTATTTTCAAACTCTTACGTTATGCTTACGAGCGATTTTATTATCGTATGTTTATATGATCCATATAAATGTTATAAATTGTATGTAAGTTTATTTGTTTGTTTGTTTGTTCGATTCCTTCTAATTGAATCAAGTGGAAATTCGACGAAATTTGGAACACATTTTGATTCAGCTAACGAAATTGCTTAGGCTATTCTTTTTTTGAAAATTGGATCTGAGAAAGGTTAAAATCGGTGGTATAACTGTCAAAATTATGTCAAATGAGAAAAAAAATGTTTAAGAGTAAATTACATGTAAACGCCTAAATCGATTTTGTTGAAATTTAGAGCACGAAAATTTTGGATGCTTTTTTTCAAAATTAGACCTCGGGAAGGTTAAAATCGGGGGACAACCATTAAAATTAATTACTTTTCTTCTAAAATGATACGCATTTTTCTTCTTAAAGAAAAGTTTTTTGCTTGCTAACATTCATCATTTACTGAAAAGTGTTGCATTTTGAGCGGCTAATAAGTGGTAAAAGAAGAATTTTAGGTTCATAGTCCAATCCTACGAAACATTTAATTATTACAGTATATCTGTGGAACTATAAAAGATAGAGACTTCAAACTTTCTACAAGCTATTCTATTATCAAGGTGGAAATTAAGTTAAAAAATTAATTCCACAGGAAGAGTAGACGTGGCACCTTCCATAGGGAAAAATATACATATACTTTCGTACATCTTAATAAAAACATCAGCAGGAAACTTCAAAGGTCATCTTAGTATTTACTTTATAAAGACAAATAGGTAGCAAAAAAGCGAATAGAATATTGAAATAGGGGAATCATTCGCGGGCAATGCCGGATGTGTAGAGCTAGACAATTATATGTATACAAGTACTTCTTCAAACTTGTATGTAAACGTATATATTGTATGTGTTTAACTGCAATTTAAAATTCTTGTATTTGTTACACTAAATTGCAACACTTTTTAATAACATTTTTGTTTCAATTATCTTTTTTTTCAATTTATTGTGTATTTGTTATCGTCAATATTACATCTGGCAATGTGAACAAATTACTACTGCCACTTCAATGATAATGTTGTTCTGTTCTGATTGCAAGTTTTTTCTTTGATGTTATTATACTCGTTATTAATTATCGTTAATTAAAATGTATTTTATGCAAAATATTTACTTTTGCAAATACAATGGGTTGTTATTCAAACATGACTACTGATTGCATAGTTATGTGTCGAAATAAATATATCCTCTACCTAAAGCCCTTCAAATAATTACTTCTACGACTAAAACGAATTTGTTGTCATTAATTTAATATATGCAAATTCAACTTTCAAAAAGCTTATTAAGTAATAAAGGGTGGTCCAACCAAAACGCTCGATGTTAATTGTAAATAAACAAAAAGTTTTCAGAGAATTATCTTCATATTTTTTATTATGATAGAAGGATGTATGACGATTATGTATGAATTAAAATATCAGCCAAAGGATCGCCACGACTTCAATCCGCCGATTCATATTTTCAATTACTCTGAGACATAATTGAGGTTGAATTCCGTTAATGTGCCGAATTATCTCATCATTTAACTCTGGAATTGTTCTTGGCTTATTGAAGTATACTTTTTCTTTTAAACAATCACAAAGAAAGAAGTCCAACGGTGACAAATCATACGATCGTGGCGGCCAATTAACATCGCCATGACATGAGATAACACCGGCCATTGAATTTTTTAGCGTAAAAAAGCCATTATTTCGTTGAACCTACATATTGTTCAGGTCCATATCCTCAATTTCTGGCCACAAGAAGTTGGTTATAATCCCGCGATAGCGAACACAGTTCACGGTAACTGTTTGGCCGACCTCATTTTCGAAGAAGTACAGCCCGATGATGCTGCCAGCCAATAAACCGCACCAAACAGTCAGTCTTTGTGAATTCATCGGCTTTTCAACAACTACTCATAGATTCTCATTTGACCAAATGCGGCAATTCCGCTTGTTAACGAATTCACTAAGGTGAAAGTGTGCCTTGTAAGGTCACGATTTACTTCTGTCTGTTCAGCCAACCATTCGGCGTTTTGACTACGCTTGGAAGGGTCAGTAGGCTTTAGTTCTTGAGTCAATTGAACGTTGTAAGCGTGTAAGCTTAAATCTTTATTCAAAATTCGCATCAGTGTTGCTCGTGAGATGTTCAATTGTTGGGCACCACGACGAGTCGAGGTTGACGGCTCTTCTGCCACACTATCGCGAACAACAGTCCCGTTTTGCTGAATTTTTACAATTCTCTCGATTGAAGATACATTTGGTCGATTTTGATGACCAAAATAATTACGAAGTGCACGATATGAAGTTTTGATTTGAACGCGTCAACAATCTTAACACGCTTTTTAATTGTGCACCTCTCCATTTGTCAAACACTTAAACAAAGAATTGTCAAATTAAGTTGAGCAAAAAACTTGACGTTAAGGTGTGACTCACAATTAACTTCGAGCATTATTGCTGGACCACACTTTATTTAATTTTTGAAAAACTTTTTCTGACAAATTTCATACATACCATACATTTATTACATACATACATACGTTAAAACAGTCAAATCTAATATAAAAAAATTTCTGTTGAATTCGAAACATTGTGATCAAAAAATATAACACCAAGTTAAGGCTACTGCATATGTACATATGTATACCACCTTGATCAAAAAGTTCCCGGAGTAAGCCCTGTGTATCGGTCCCATCGTTCCGGTTTGAGTTTTGCCTTTTTGTTAGGTTGATACCTCTGTTGTTGATATTTTCACTAAAACTTAGCATCATAGCTTGACATTTACAAAAGCTACGTAGCCAAGAGTACATCTATTTCTATGTGTGTTGGCGATTTTTTACAGTTTTAGAAATGGACTTAGACTTGCAACAACGCACTTGCATTAAATTTTGCGTACAAAATGGATATAATGGTGCGCGAAAGTTGGAAATGTTATAAAAGTGTTTCGGCAACGATTCTTTAAAGAAAACGGTCGTTTATCGGTGGCACAAGCGGTTCAAAAGTGATCGTGAGTCAATCGAAGATGATGAACGCAGTGGCAGACCATCGACATCAAAAACCGACAAAAACATTGATAAAGTAAAAGAAATATTGGTCAATAATCGCAAATTAACCATCCGAGAAATAGCGGATGACATTTTATATAGATTTGTCCATGACATTTTGGTTAATGATTTGGGTTTCCGACGTGTAGCAGCAAAGTTGGTGCCAAAAGAACTCAATTTCATGCGAAAAAGAGACCGTGTTGAGGTAGCAAAAGACATGATCCGATCCCACTTTCATCAAAAGTATCATTACTGAGTACGACACGCAATCCAATAGCGTAAATAGTGTTCACCGAATGAGCCGAGAACAAAAAAACAACGTCGTTTTCAGTCAAAAAAGAAGGCAGCGCTCACGGTTTTAATGGATTACAACGGTGTAGTGCATCATGAATTTTTGCCAGAATGCCAGACAGTAAGCAAAGAATATTATTTGGGCATTCGCGTGAAGTAATTCGCCGAAAGAGACCGGAATTGTGGGCAGAAAACTCGTGGATTTTGCACCATGATAACGCACCGTCGCACAGTGACGAAATATGCAACAAATACCATCCAACAGCCACCGAATTTACCTGATTTGGTTCCCTGTGACTTCTTTCTGTTCAATCGAGTTAAAAAATTATTACAGGAAACGCGTTTCAGCAGTCGAAATAATGGAAAAATCGCAGGAAGCACTAACGAATATACAGAGAACCGAATATAAAAAACGCTTCGAGGATTGGATCAAGCGCTGGCAGCAGTATGTTGTAGTCGATGCGGATTACTTTGAAGGAGACAATACAGATTTAGATGAATCAACTTGTATTTTTAATTTTCTGAATAATTTCCGGAAACTTTTTGATCAAGGCGGTATAACATACTGGACTTGTATGTACATATGTAAAAAAAGATTAGGTTAAAAACTTGGCAGTAACTGTTTTTCTTAAAAATGATGTTTTCCTTTATTGAATAACGGTATTAAAAAACTTCACCAGATAAATTTATTGAACTGGATTATTTTGGTCAGAGTATTTTTGATAGAACCGGTTGTTTTTATGTAATTTTAAGATCACCAAGTTAATTAAAAACAAAAATTCCTGTTATAAATAAATTCTTTAATGAATTTTAATCATAATGCAGTACAAGTTTTAATTTTACAAAGTGAACATCAGCAGATACTTTCCGAATAACACCTGCTCGATTTAGTGATTGCTTAAACGTTTAATAAAAATGAATTCACGCGTAATTGATAATGAGAGTTGTGAGGAGGAAAGCGAATTCGATTCATTGACAATTGATAAAAGAAGCCTATTGTCAGGGAAATTAGAGAAAGTACAGAATAAAGCATTTGAAATGTGCATAAGTAGTATGGGTCCCTGGCAGTGTAAATGGTGTGCTATTTTATCAATATATCAATGTGTTTCGACAATGCACTTGTTTTCATTTGTTTTTCATGTATGTAAATATGTAATCATTAAGTTAATCAAACAATGGTCAGTGTTTACATTTTTTTTCGTTTTTTGTTATTTAATTATTTTTTTATTTTTTGTTTGTTAATGCTTTTAAAAAATATTAATTAATAAAAGGCAAGTAATGGAAAAAATTCTTGTACAACTTTTATATTTTATAGATGTATGTATGTGCGTGTGTGTGGGTGTGTGTGTGTGTGTGTATTATTTAGCAACTCCAAAGGAAATTCATTGAGCTGAAACGTTTATATTTTTCAAAATATTTCATAAATGGTTCGTTTAGAATTGCAATTGTCTAAAAAAAAAAAAACTAAAATACGTCTCATCAGTTAGTTGCCACAATAACTTTACATTGTAAATATTTATAGCAACAAGTAATATAATTATTAAGGTTTGTGGTAAAGAAAAAATTAGCAATTACATGAACATGTTTTGAGTTGGCCTTTTGCACTACACTGCGTATGTGGATCAAGTGTTTGTTGTATGGGTATTGTGAATATAATAGAGTTTGAATTACCTATCCTCTGTTCCTATATACAATACAAGAGTACATAAATGCATACATACATACATATGTAGGTACACATATGCTACTTTCCCAATCAAATACATTAAAAAAAATCAAGTTCAAGTTATATACTCGTATTAATTAACTTACCTTTCGATAAAACTGTCCTAAATGAGTGAGTAATTTAATTGATTCATTTCTTGATTCATATTAAATCGAATTTGTGTTTCCCCTCTTAATTATAATAAGTATATAATAAGTATATATGGTATAATGCATTATAATGCATTTATGCGCTCGCTTTTATTTCACTTGATCTTTTATAACTTTTTATTGCGAATAAATATTTTATAAGTTTTTTAAAGTTTATAGAGAAAAGCATTTTTTTAACAACTTAAGCTGTACACCACAGTTCATTAACTTTTTCATCACATGCTTTCGAAACGATATAAATTTTCTTGCCATTTTTGATTATTATAATTTGTTGTAATTTTGTTGTTATAATAAGTTGCACTAAAGGAAATGTTTTCAGCAAGTGCTACCTTTTTGTATAGAATCAGTTACATTTTAAATACGTAATACTAAAAATTAACATGTACCAATTATTTGACCTTAAAACACGTTCAATATTTATATTTGATATGACCTTCCATTGCTTTAATTGCAGCCTGGATACTTCTTGGCATGGACTTCTCTACAGAAGCTTTTGCTAGTCTTTTTGCCAAGCAATTTGAGCTATTTGCCATGAGTCCTCGAGATTTCAGCAGTCTCTGTAGCATTTGAATTTGATCGCTTGATCGACCTCAACTAATACATGTCTTATTGGCTGTCATGGATTCAAAGAACTAGACCAGCCACCTTAAACCTCGGATATAGGCCCAATCGGACATGTATGGGCTAAGATAAAACAATCAATTTTAAATCCTAAAGTGACTGCCGAAATTTCAAGGACTCATAGCAAAGAGCTCAAACTGTAAAATCGTAGCGCAATCTATACCGAAGCGTATTCAGGCTATAATTAAAGCAAATAAAGGTCATATAGAATATAAATAATGAGCATGTTTTAAAGTCAACTTTTTTAATTTTTTGGTATTATTTAAAAAGTAACTGATTCTCTCAAAAGGTTAGCACTTCCTGAAAACATTTTCATTAGGGCAACTAATAAAATAACAACAACATTACAACAAATTACAATATTTAAACAACAACAACAATTTTATTTTTATTTTGAAAATATGTGATCAAAAAGTTGACATACTGTACATAATAATACTCAATAATTTTATTGAAAAATTTTAAAAGCTAAACAAGTGCGAAACTTTAGAGAAACATTGCGGTTTTTCTTAAAAACTTAAGAGAAAAGCGAGCTGCAACTGAGAAACAGCACATATATTATTACTATATAAAGGGTGGTTCAACCATAATACACAATGTTAAGTGTTAGTCAAATTTTAACGTCAATTTTTTTGCCCAACTTAATTTGATATTTCTTTGTGTCGGTGTTTCCCAAATACGACCATGGGGGAGTACATGATTGAGCAGCGCGTTAAGATTGTTGATTGATTGTTGTTATGCGGAAATGGGCGTTTAAATAAAAATACCTCTCATGCACTTAGTGATATTTTTGGTCAGCATAATCGGCCAAATGTGTCCACAATCTTGAGAATTGTTTGCAAATTTCAGCAAACCGGATCTGTAGAAAATGTGGAAACACCTGTGCGTGCTCGTCCAGTGTGTTCTGTGGAAAACATTGCTGTTGTTCGTGATAGAGTGGCTGAAATGCCGTCAAGCAGTTACCGCGAATGGTGTTCGCTATTGCGAGATGATAATGGACTTCTTGTGGACAGAAATTGAGGATGTGAACCCAGTCAATATGCTACACAGCCAACAAAGCAATGGCTCTTTTGCGCAAGAAATTTGATGGACGTATTATCTTGTGTCGTAGCGATGTTAATTGGCCGCCGTTTTACTTCTTTCTTTGGGGATATTTAAAAGAAACAGTATACGTCAATAGGCCAAGAATAACTCAATAGCTAAAGGATAAGATAATTCGACACACTAAGGATATTAAATCTTAATTATGTCTCAGAGTCGTTGAAAATATAGACCGACGGACAGGGGTATGCCACCGAAGGTGTGGCGAGCATTTTATTTCATACATAATTGTCATAGATGCTTCTATCATAATAAGAAATAATTCAGTTAATTCTCTGATAATTTTTGTTGTATTGACAATTAACATCGTGCGTTTTTGTTGGACCACCTTTTACATCCGACAATAAAATATTTCAAATATTTCATATACGAGTATACACGTCAAAATATTTTTGAAATAATATTAATATGCAAAGCAAATGTAGAGAGATACAGATTTATTTTTCCGAAAATACTTTTACAGACTGCGGATAAGGATTTTTGGTGTGCCAGGCCACAAAATATGAGCTCAATGGATGCTGCAATTTGGAAAAATCTTACTCAGACTTTAGACTCCTGCTCGATAGTCGATATTGATTATAGTAAAATGACTACAATTGATTCATTGTTCAGTTATCTTAAAACCCAAACACAGATACTGAATTACACGACTTGTAATGATTTCGAATATTCGAACAATGATAGTGACGCAAAAACTTTGGTAGAAGAATTTGATTTGGTTTGCTCTAGACGTCAGCTGTTAAGCGTCGTTGAAATGTGTTTTCTAGCTGGAGCTGCAGTAGGAAGTGTATCCAGTGGCTGGATTTCAGATCGTTTTGGTCGTAAACATACTCTAATGGGATTTGCGTTTATCCAAACTACTTTTGGTAAGACAATAAGGCACTATTTTGTCGTTCATTGTAAATTTTAATATTTTAATTCAAAGAAATATTTAATAATAAAATTGTACTTTTTTCTACTTTTTTACGAATACAGGCACTATTTTGGCGTTTTCATCTTCGTTAGCCATGTATATGACACTACGTGTTATAATTGGATTCGCTTCAATGACTGTGGCAGTTGTTAGTTTCGTGCTTGTGGTCGAATTGGTCTCCGGCAAATGGCGTACAATTATTGGTATTTTGAATATTTTACCGGTTGCCATTACGTATGTAATAACAGCAGGAATTGCGTATTTTATACGAGACTGGCGTACTATGCAACTAGTGATATCGTTGCCATGGTTTACTATTTTATGCATTTGGTAAGTGTTAGCCTACGCATAAGTATGTGTCTCCTTTAATGCAGGAATGTTAAATCTAAAAATATTGTAACAGCCAAATAGCAAATGGTTAGACAATTTAAATTATTTAATTTGTATTTCTTATATTATACAGGTACTGTGTACCTGAATCGCCAAGATGGCTTTTAGCTAAAGGCAAACTTGATGAATTGTTCGCCATAGTGGAAAGAGCTGCTCGCATGAATGGCACTATTTTACCTCCAAATTATAGAAAATCACTGGAAGCTGTGGTACCAAGACAAAATACAGCCGACACAGTTGAAGAGGCCAAAACAGTTAAAAGTGAAATTGATTCAATAACTACAACAGGAACATCAATAACAGCAACAGCAACAGCAACAACAACATCAACTATTAAAAACTCTTCGGAAGAGATAAGCACTGATGCAAGTCCGTTAGTAGTAGTGTTCAGTAAAGCATATTGGCGTACAACTTGTTTAACTCTTATCGTATGGCTGACGCTAATCATTATTTATTTCGGCTTAACTTTACATCTAAGCAATTTAGGCGGCAATATTTATGTTAATACAGTAAGTCTTGAGAGAAAAAAAATATTTTTTCGAGTTTAAATCTTTATTCAGTTGAATCTCTGGTATAGGAAAATATACTCTCTATAGATTGCATATACAAACATGTATGCTTTATGTATATAGTACGAGTATGTATATTTTTTCTGTCTGCACATTTAAGCATATTTATCAAACATTTACTACATACATACGAGTATGTATATCAATAATATTTGTATTGTATTATTTGCTTATATAGGCAATAGCGGGTTCTGTGGAAGCTGTTTCAATATGTTTGAGTGTTTTTGTTGTGTTGAAATTGGGGATACGATTGAATTTAATAGCGTACATGTTAATACCGGGAATTTGCTGTTTGGCAACCAATATCGTGCCCAAAGGAGATGAGAATGCCATTTATGTTATTGCTTTAGCCATGATTGGTAGGTAATCTTATCATTCATTGGCATTGTCACATTGTCATCATTTAACAATAATATGTATAATAATATTTAAATTGAATTTAAAATTACTTTCGTATTCAGCTAAATGTGTTATTGGTGCCAATAATGCCATTATACCAACATACACCGCCATGCAGTATCCAACAGTTGTGCGTAATTTTGGTGTTGGTATGGGAAATCTTGCTGCTGGTGTGGCCTTAATATTAGTACCATATATGTGGCTCTTGGTAAGTTAATTGAAGGCCAAGCACATTTTAAATGTTTGATTTTAAATTAATTTTTTTATTTTCTAGGAACACATTGAACCACTGTTACCCATGAGCATAATGGGGGTAAGCGGTCTTATTGGAGCTATTGCATTAGCAATGATGAAAGATGTCGAAAACTAAACACACTGAACATTAGTAATCAGGCAAACATAGCATATCAGCCTAAATGTGAATCTTATGTATACGCTGTAAATGTTAAAGGAATCTGTGATATAGATTGGTTTAGAAGTAAATTTTTGGTCTATATTTAATGGTAAAAAAAGTAAAAGTTTCCAGCTATATTATGAAGTACTTTTTATTCTGCACAAATAATGAGTATTATAAAGGATTCATTATGAGTATTTTAAGTATTATAACTACAGTTTGAGGTATTTTAATTTGGAATTCTACTCTGAATCAGTTGATAAAATTAAATAGAATAAATATTGTTTATTCCAAATTTCCAAACCGAACATCAATCCATTCGAAATATAGATAATCGGCTAAATTTTAAATATATTTTATAGCTTTATTCGTTATGGTGATTACCATTTTGGCAATCTAACAAATGACATATATTGTAATTTAAGTTACAGCGCAGTAATTTCATATTAAGAACTATTAATTATTGTATATCTTTTATAAGAATAAGCAATTGCTGAAATTATTTTCTTTTACTATTCTCACAATTGTTTTTTTTTTTAATTATACACATACAATATACATATGTAGTATTATAGTATTTAGTTTAAAACACTTTCATATTGTAAGATGTTAAATTTTTAATCGTTTATACAGTATACATTTAATTTCCCACCCTTAAAATTACAAAAATGTTTTATTATACAATAAAATATAATACAATTAAATATAATGATAACAAACTTGTAAAAGCTGCCACATATTACCGTGACAAATCTATTGAATATTTTCTTATTAAACGTTGTATAAAAAGTTTTTCTGCTTTAAGCCATAATTGGGTTGCGTTATAAGTTCTTCGGAACGTCGCGATCTCAATCTGTAGCGATGACTCAAAGACTGCGGCGGACACATGATCGTTTGTTACTCTCGGTTCGTCTCAGAATGCATTGATAGGTCCGCTAGTTGTATTCAGGAATTAGATCTCGAAATTTCGGATATTGATATCTACATGAACAATCTTACATCGATAGATACTCTCAGTTCCAAGGCAGATTCTTTGGAACAGTAATATCTGAAATGGACCAATAAAATTCTGTAATTTATTTTTGTCAAAAAATTCAATTTTTTCTTCAATACACTATTACATACATATGTATGTGTATATATGTATTCAAAGGTTACTAGCCAAGTGACTTAAAATAACTTTGTATCACAAGAGTGAAAAAAGAAACGAAACTACAAACAATTCTAGAAAAAATATTTGTTAATTTATAACAAACAGTTTCTAAAACTTTCAGTCATATACATACATACATTCGCACATACATACATACATTCAAACATACACACATACATACATACATACATACATACATACATACATACATACATACATACATACATACATACATACATACATACATACATACATACATACATACACACACACACACACACACACACATACATACATACATACATACATACATACATACATACATACATACATACATACATACATACATACATACATACATACATACATACATACATACATACATACATACATACATACATACATACATACATACATACATACATACATACATACATACATACATACATACATACATACATACATACATACATACATACATACATACATACATACATACATACATACATACATACATACATACATACATACATACATACATACATACATATGTACATACACTAAACGATATAAGAATAGCGTACAACACTTATAACGTTTTTTAAAAATCAGATGAAACTTTTTTAACAAATCAAAACCTCTTTAGGGAAGAACTTAATGTAGATATAAAACTAATTTATTGAATAACTTTATCTTATTTTAATAAAAAAATCTATTTTTTTAACAAAATAAATACAGTGTACGAACTACTATAACCAATATTATTTTAAGCGGGCTTATAACCTAATCACCCCTATTCTGTGTTCCGATTACGGCTCCGTATTCAGTTACGTTGCGATTGAAAATTGCTGTTCAAAAAAAAAACTGAATCGCAATACGATAATTGTAATAAATAACTCAAAATGTAGTGCATACGCAAAGGAGTCCAATAAGAAAACACGTTTTGTTTGTCTTTTCAAATGGACAAGCGTAGACTTATATTTTTATTGATTTTTTTTTTTACTTTATGTATATTTTTATTTTGAATTTAATAAAAATAAATAATTTTATAAAAAGTTTTAGTCAAATAATACATTTTGGACGAAAAAAAAAACAAAAATCGAAAGATTCTCCGTCACAACTTTAACAACTTAGAAAATTGTAGCCACGATCGTAATACAGATACATACAATTGAAATAAACTGAACGGAATCGAAGCTTGCCAAACGGAGAAAATTTCAATTTGAATCGAAACACAGAATAGGGGTGAATATTTTATTGTACCAAAATTGAATATATTGACATCACTCAATCACCTTGGCATAAATTTGACTGATTTTGTAACGTTCAGAGAGGTATATTTTCCATTTTATAAGAATGCGTGTTACGAAATTCTGTAAAGTCTCAAGCTGGCGGCCGCTAAGATAACCGCGTGGTGACAGAATAGCCCAAATATTTTCTATCAGTGCTATTTGTACGACGATTTTATCACATTAATGTTTTTATCCAAAAAAGAATTTGCAATGGCTTTGAAATTGTGGACTGCTACGATATCCTGTTGGAAAATTATGAACCTGTCACGAATATTGTTACCATAACTAACTAAAACGTTGTTAACGATTCCCCGCACGTTCCCATAAGTCACTATTCGAAATTACTTTTGGCCAGAATATTCTTAATATTCTCCGTTCTTGGTTGAGGTGTTCCACGACTGGCATACGTATAGTAACACATCTGTGAAGATTTCCACACTTTTTGTAGAGCTACGAAGACCTGTGTTGCCTTCTTAATGCGATTTGCTATACCTTCTCCCGATCCTCCAGTAGCGGATATGCCGCTACCCCAATACAAAAAAGATTTTTATTCCTCAAGCTCTGTGCCATCCAATGTAAACTTCGATGTGTTAATTGTGTTCAAACGTAAAACCTTTGTTTTCTTTTTGTTTTGTTAATTTGCAAGCCGATATCACGTGAAACCGTGTGTATAAACTGAAGTTTATCTAACAATATACCTGTGTGCGAAGAGATATATGTTACTCAAGATCTTCTATTCGACCATTCAGGCCACAAATTATACCCCTTCTGACAATAGTGAGGAAAATACTCAACCCTGTCGGACTCCTATAATTTACCTGAAACTGCCTTTCCAAAGAGCGTTCGTGATGCACTTTACATGTCGAGGTCCGGTACAGGACACTGATAAGATTGATGATCTTCTGTGGAACTCTTTTGCATCGTTATGCTTGCCAGCTAGCCTTATGATGGAGAGTGTCAAAGGCTTTAGCAAAACCTGTAGATATACAATATTATGGGGAGCGCCATCCCACAGATTGTTCTACCACTGTACTCTTATTAAGTACTTAACGTACTAAGTCTATGTGTTATGCTAACAAACTAAAAATTATTGGGCAGTTAGAGGTCAAAATAACTCATGTCTCTAACTAAATAGCACCACATGTTCTTAAAAGAGTGTTCAAACATAAAAATTAATTATTTTTTTATAATAATCAGGTACTATTAAAACGATCACTTTACACTCAATTATAAATTTATAGTTCAACTTTTTTAAATGCTCTGATAACACTGTGCTGGTTGAAGAACCGACAAGCATGGCAACTGGCGGCTAAACTTAATTCGAGTACGCTGAATACAGTATTGCTAATCGTCTTTTTACGTTAGCTCTTGTTTTCGAGATATGCTATTATTTCGAAAATGAAGGATGCACAAAATATACAATTCGCCTAACTCAAAACAGTCTGACTTATTGAACTTACTATTGTAAAAAAAAACCAAATTCCGCTATAAGTAAGACCAAAATCTTTTTTTTTTTTTTGTAATTCGCGCAGTCATTTTAGAAATATCTATATTTTTTTAAAGAACAGTGGAACACATTACTACATAAGTACGTACGCATGAATGATATTATATTAGTGAAGCAGAGTATGAGTGATTTTTCATTGGTGAAGCAGAAATATCACTCTTACGTACGTTCTTTTTCTAAAAGACTTTTACTGTCAATTATGAACGGTATGGGGACATAAGTAATTAGAAAATGACGAACTCTGGCAGGGAAGAATCTCTAAGTCTATTGAAAAGCAAGTAAGAAAACGTAAGTGGACTTAAATAGATCACATTCTTAGACATCCAGTCGAAGAAATTGACAGAAACGCACTTGACTGGAACACACAGGGTCGCCGACGCCCGGGTAGATCACGTAATAAGAATATAAGTTTTGAAGTTGATAATATTTAAGCAATGTTTCACGTCCTATGTAGCGGGATTCCCAGCTCTTTTTATTTCCACACTTTTACTTTATACAATTATAGCTACACAGTATCCAACTTATTTAATTTCCACTTAATACACAATTACTCAACACTTTTACTAACGTCTTAACATGACTTTACCTTATGACTTTTTGATTACAACTTTACACGATGACTGCCAAACTAAAACTGACTAACTATGCATAATGTGCCGCCGTTTATATACAATTGACATAACTTCCGAACGTTCTTGTACTTACTACAGCGTTCTATTCATTTCCGTTAATTCAAATGTAACATCCAACACCGGTACGGTATATATATTAATTTCTCAGTCAATAAGCCGCACATGATTCTATTATTAAACTCATTGAAAGGGACCTACAGTTCAACGCCGGCTCTGAACGGCAAATGCATTAGAGAAGTTTTCAATAGTAGCGATCCTCATAACCAGTTACTAGCTAATGTTATGAGGTGGTACCGCTGTCGAAAAACTTTTTTCCTTTTTTTAAGATGGTCTGGCCTGGTATTGAACCGAGGTCCTTTTGGTTGGTAGGCGGGTGTCTTACCTACCATACCACAGCGGCACGCCGATACGGTAACACCGTTCAATTCCAAATCGCACTGTTAATAGCACAAATTAAGTATGGGGCACATTGACAGCCTTGACACAAACCAATAGGAAGAATCACACAATACAATTTTACATGCACTGATGTTTTTGTATCTTCTTAAGGCATTGATTATTTTCGTAACAATATATAGGTATATAGAAGGTACCAGTACCACTTTCTGACTGATGACTTGTGTTAACCACAACGTTATTTGAGTCAAATTTAGAAACTCTTACTGTTACTATTTTAAAGTTATAGACAAATAAGTATTGACGTTACATGAGCGTGGTTTCTTCCATACAGATAGATAATGTAAAAATTTAAGAAAAATATCGGTTCAGACATTTAGCTGCCTATATGATTTGCAACAAACATACAAACACTCTTTCACTTTTATATATAAGAAGATAGATAAACAAATGGCTTTTAGAAAAGCTTAGTTTACTACGAAATTTGAGAGAGCTTTATAAAAGTGGTGAATATTTATTTTTTTTTATTTTTTTTTTTTTTTTTTTTTTTTTGTAATATTAAGAATAGATATTGAAATAACGGTTTCAGCTTAAGCTTTTTGTCTTTATGTGTAAAAGTGAATGATGAAAAATCTCTTATACGCCAGTGTACGGCATACGTGTAATATAATAAAAGCTTTTTCTTCACTAGAAGAAATGTATCATCGTTTACACATTAAATCAAAATTAAATGTATGGCAAGGGACCTGCACACACTCAAAAATTAATGAAAACATAAAATTCCAATCACATTCTCAAAATTATCCCTCGAATATCAAAATCATGTGAAAAAGAAAACTAACTCTTATGTTTTATAAATATGTGCATATACCATACATATAGCTTTCAAATTATTTGTTAAATAATTCGTTTTTTTTTTGTTTTTGTTTTTGTTTTTTTTTTTTTTTTTTTGCTCTCTATTAAACATTTAATAAACACTCCAATCAATTATCTCATTCTTCATTTACAAATAAAGCTGAAAAGAACACTTTATATTTATAAAAAGTTTAAAAAGCTTCGAATATAAAACAATCGAAAATTACAGAAACTCGCATCTAAAGTTAACAACAGTTTTTATATTGTAAGCAACTATTATTTTAGTGTTGGTGGTATAAAACCGCAAAGTTTTCTAAAAACTAAAACATTTCTTTATTGAAGTTTGCTGGTAACGGTTATAAAAATAAAAAAACTATTTAAAATAAACGGAAATCTTCAATTCGTTATCTTCATATACATACACAACAACTTCAAGTATAAAAACGCGCCAATTTAAACGTTTCTAATCCACTGCGATTTTAAAATATTAATGACTATTTAAAGTGTTTGAAAAACTAAAATTTAAACAAAAAAACAACAAGTACAAGATGCAATTACAAAAAGTAAAGGCGGTAAGGAAAATTACATGTTAGCAATTAATAATATTTGGCAAAATGCCAATTCGCTTTTAAGCTCAAGTAAAATTTGCTGTACTATAAACGCAAATGTGTCTTAGGCGTGTACTTTGCCATGTTGAAGTGTGCAAATGTATTTTAATATTAGATTTATGGAATGTTGAATAACTGGATTTCATCTGCATATGTATGTTCGTGCATTATTTTTGGCAATACTAATTACGACAATTACAGATAAGAAAATGAAAAAAAATTTTTCAATAATACACGCATATAAACTAATTAATGTGATTTTATTATAAATCACTATTCGTTTAATATTCACAAAATCCAGTCCAAGGTTAGAAAACCGTTGACTTGACACAACTTAATACTCCAAACGAAAGACAGACCGACAATCTGAAACTAATTCAAAAAAATAAAATAAAAATGGGTGTAGCGGAACACTGCTTGTTCTTTTTTTATTATTATTATTATTTCTTATTGTTATTGTTGACTTTTGTATCTATCACTTTAAGACTTATGCTTCACGCTTAAATTACTTTTTGTTTCCTTTTTAATCTTGTTAAATATAAAACAACAACATAAAACAAATCACAGAAAAGTAATCCAAATTACTACGAATTACTTATACCCTGCAACTATTGAAAACATATTTAGCGCATAAGCTATTTATAAAAATATAGAAAATACTCGAACACGATAATACTTATTGCTAACAAATTAAAAAATATGTAATAATAATAATAATATAAGAAATTGTTTTTTTGTTTCTCTCTTTTTCTTGTTCAACAACGAATTTGTTGAAATAACTTATTCGACAATCAAATTGGATTTTCTGCAAAGTAACGTCGAAAACATCAATAAAAAATGTTTAATATTTTCATTTTGAGTGTAATATACAGTCAAGGAAAAAAGTCCACATGTACCCTTTAATTTAGGGGTTTTGGAAAACTTGTGAAGAAAATTAAAAAAACATTGGGCATCAATAACTGCTTGAAGGTAACGAGGCATTGCTGTCACCAAATTGTTTGTAACAGAAATTGTTATTTTGGCCTATGCATGAATAAGAGCTCTCCTGGAGCATAGAAAATAAGCCTGTCTTGAAATACGTGTGCAGTATTTTACTAGAAAATCCATTAATTACCAAGCACAAGCTATCAACAGATACCGCCGAATTTGTGCCAATATGATTTTGTATTAATCGTGCTTCAAATTAGCATCGAAAAAACAACACGATGGCGTTCCAAACCATAACGTTTCCTCCACCATGTTTGACTCTAGGTATAATATCCTTTAGTTCAAGTACAGTGTTTGGTTTTCTCCAAACTTTGGGCCATTACTTTCGAAAATGTTTTACTTATTTTCGGCGGCAAATATTTTTCCATTTTTTTCACCGTTACTCCTCTTGGGAGCATACGTCTTTCACAAAGCATCTCCATCTAACATGACTTACCGCTGTTGGTTTTGTTTCTTCCCATGTTAGATTGTTCTGTCTTCGTTCCTGGATAATTGTGCGTCTCCAGGTGTTTCTTAGTCGACAATTAATGACATTCTGGTGATCCTATCTGGACTTTTTTCGAATGGTGTAGCCGACCCATCCCCATTTTTTTTTCCTTATCTGTTTCAGTATGGGTTCTTCATTAGTCATATTTCATAGTTCTGTGTTACTTATAGTGTTAGACCAGAATACTATACACCTTTTAATGAATACCTGGAGATTTTGCATGATGTTATTCGATACAAGCCAGGTTTCACTGCCGTACGGCAGAACAGATTTAACTCATGAGTTGAATATTTTGAGTTTAGTCCCTCTGGATTTATGTGAGCTTCTCCATACTGACTGAAGTCATTGTATTTCCTAGATTGCAGAAGCTGTCTATGTACATACTCAACTGGTTGACCCTGTAGCTTGATGTTGTTCGTGCTAATATTGCTTATTCTCATAACCTTGGTTTTCTTGATATTTATCTCAAGGCCAATAATGCGAACCAATCTTTCTAGGTCCTGCAGTTTCGATTGCATATTGAAAATCTTTTGCGAGAATAGACAAATGCCATCATCATAGTCCAAATCTTCGAGTTGGCGTAAGAGACTCCATATTATATGAATAGATGAGGTGATAGTAGGCAACCTTGTTTGAATCCAGCATTGATGTGTAATGGTTGGCTGATGTTCTCCGTGTAAAGAACTGAAAGCTCTGCACCTCAAACATTGCTCTAATTATTTGAATTATTTTTTGAGGTACTCCTTATGTTCTTAGTGCTCTCCATATTGCGGTTCTTCTGATGGTATCAAGTGCTTTCTAAAAATCGACGAACAGTACATACATGGGTACGACATTCTATAGACTGTTCATTGATTATTCGTAAGATGTTGACCTGATCTATGCTGCTTCTATTCGGTCTGAAGCCTGCTTGTTCGTCTCGCAATTTGTTGTCTATATTGCTAAGAACCCTCTCCTATATTATGACTGCAGTCAATCTCCAATTATTACAGACTTTCAAGTCGCCACTTTTTGGTAACTTTACAATGATATCCTTCTTCCACGTTGGAGGCAGCGTCTCTTTATCCCATACTGATGTGATGTGAGACCGTAGAAGTTAAGTCGTGGTTTGGATGTCAACCCGTAGAATTTCCGCCGCTCTTTTATTTTTCAATTTACCAATCGGCGGCAAATATAACACGATTAAAAATGTCCATACCCTTATCTACGTGCTTTAGCAAACAAAAGGTCGAATTTCACAATCGTCCTCTTATTTTCATGGGATTTTGCGTGCTATTCTGCTATAAAATCCATTGCCATATAAAACTTTTATTATTGTTCGTGAAGCAATAATTTAATTGAAACATTTTTTTGTTTTTTTTATTATTACTTTGTCCATTTTAACAATTGTTATTGCACGTTGTATGTAGACTTTTTTCTTGCCAATTATGATGTTTTACCCTAATTAATTCATTGTAATGTGTATGCATTCATGTGTATGCATTCATATTCTATTTTTCTTCAAATAATCTTAATTATAAATGACTTAAACATCGCTATAACATAATTTTCAAATTTCGCCACTAATTCACTAAAACTTCAAAAACGTAGAGTTAATGTAGACTTTCTTCCTTGACTGTATGTAATTCAATTATTTATTTTTTTTTATAAAAACTCATAAATCTCTAACATAGTTTATAATTTTAAGTTAATTTTTTTTTTTAATTTACATGTGACAGAAGAAACTCTTGTTGTTATATGCACACTAATTCACTAAAACTTCAAAAACGTAGAGTTAATGTAGACTTTCTTCCTTGACTGTATGTAATTCAATTATTTATTTTTTTTTATAAAAACTCATAAATCTCTAACATAGTTTATAATTTTAAGTTAATTTTTTTTTTAATTTACATGTGACAGAAGAAACTCTTGTGCATATAACATAGTAACTAACTTGTTGACTGACATTCATTTTAAAACTAAAATAGCTTGTAAGTCGTATATCTTAGCCCTAATGAAGGTAAATTAGGTAAGCATATAGTCTTTATATATGTATGTTTTACTTGGTAAGAAGAAATATCTTTGTTTTACACACAAATTATTACATTGCATACCTTAATAAACTGGCTTAAATAATCACATAATTGTTATTGTTTTCACAGAAATATTTTGCCGGTTTCTATTTCAAACTGTTGTTAATATACAATAAGACAGATGTACATTTGTACATAGTATTTATAAAGTAGATATTTAGATTTTTTTCCTTTATAAAAGAACTACTTTCATAGTTAACTGTTACAAATGTAGCTGCAAAATTGTCTACACTCAAAGAATAAGCTCAATTTATTTAGTGCTTTTAAAACTGAAAATTAGACGTTGCTTTTTGCACGTTTATCCTAATTAACCTCCATTTGTCTATTTGCTTAAGTTTTTCTAACCAAATTATATTCTTATAATTTGTTGACATACTTACATATTTATTTTGAGCGTATAAAACTATTTAAAACAAAATGCGTTCGCTAAATATGCATCTACACCCAAGGACGTCAAGATAGTTAAACGTGAAACACCTTTAGAAAATGAATAATACAATAATAATATTTGATAAAATATTATCAAAAGTGTTATTAAAAGTTTCATTTTACGTAGCATGGAGGACATTCATCTTTATTTAAAGTGAAACAAAAAAAAAATATTATGTAAAGGTGAGTAATTATTTCTATAAATAACATGAATTAAGTTTTTAAAATTGTCCTTACATTTCTATATACATTCATATGTATGTAGTAAACAACCGATTTACAAACCAATACATGCGTTGGAAAGGTCTACCTTCACTGATTGTCTTTAAAGAAAAAAACAGTCGATGCCACACCCATGTATATTCAAACAAATAAAAGTAAGAGTCTTTAAATTGGGTTCAAATAGGTTCGTAGTCAATACAAAGAGGGTGTGGTACCTCCCATACAAAGTAAATATGTATTGATTTTTGTATATCCCGAGAAAGGTTAAAGTGAAAGTTTTTGAATTTGGTTTATATGACTTGGTAGTTAACACAAATCATCAGTTAAAAAATGAGCGGAATTGGACAAGTGGGCGTGGTACCTCCCATACAAAGTAAATATGTATTGATTTTTGTGTATCCTGAGAACGGTTAAAGTGAAAGTTTTTGAATTTGGTCTAAATGACTTTGAAGTTAATAAAAATCACTAGTGAAAAAATGAGCGGAATCGGATAAGTGGGCATGATCTCATGCAAAGTAGATATTGATTTTTGTAAATTTTAGTGCGGCAAAAGAATAAGTTTCTGAATTTGGTCTAAATAACTTCACAGCCAATGCAAGTAACTCTTAATATATTTGTATATCTTGAGAACGGTAATAGTAAAAGATTCTAAATTTGGTTTAAACAACTTCTTGGACAGGACATATCATCAGTCAAGAACTGGGCGAGATTGTATACATGGACGTGACAGCTCTAATTTATACCAAATATTTATAAAATTTTGCATGTGATTAAATCGGTAACAGAAAGCGGGAAAGATGGTATTCTTATGTATATGTATAAAAGGGGTTGTCCTTTTGTAATGGTGTGTTTTTTCCATAAAAAATGTATGCATTACCTTAAAGTGTTCTAATGAGAAATACATACAATGGATTTATCTACAGTGAGGATTTTTTATTTGGTTTTTGTTTCACTGCCTTTAAATTGTCGTATTTACGAAACTTAGTTTTAACTTCTTACGCTATTTATGATCTAAAGTAACAAACCAACATCTATTGAAATTGCAACAGAAATAAACCAAAAAAATTGTTTTTCCATAAGTTTTTTTTTTGCCATAAGATTCTTAGACATAATTGTAGTAACTTTTGAAAGTTTCTACTGTTACAGATTTAAGTAAAAAAAATATCTCATAAAACAAAAAAATCAAGTTCCTTGTTTGTTGTTATTCAACATACACTTTAATATGTACACATAGAAACAATTCGGTTTCACCTGAATTACTGAAAAATTCCTAATATGAAAATAATGCTTTACAAATAAAAAAATAAAAAATAATATAAAATAAAATAAAAACAACAAAAAGTTATTTGTAGTAAATATTGTAGTATACTATAAACTAGTTTCATAATATTGCCAAATAATACCATTAACCAGCAACAAACAACTTCACTGATATTAGATGGCGTAATCAACCAAGTGCAACAACGTTTAATAATTGCAGTAAATGAAAATTTTGAGCGTTATTGGAAACGAAAGTATTGATTTATTTTCGCTCTTTTTTCGAATTCCATTCCATTTTTCTTAATACTGTTGTCGTACATTATTCTTTCTCATTATTAAAAACAATGAAGGCAAAATGAAGAAAAACACTATTTCATTTAATTCATTTATAATTGACATTGGAAAATATTTGTAATTGTTATTATTAATGTTATTGTTATTATAAACTCTTTATTTCCTTAATAATTATTGCAGATATTAGCAACAATTAAGAAAACTTGTTTTTTTTACTTTAAGTTTTTGTCCCCGACAGTGAAAAGAAATGTTGCGAATCAAGCAAATACTTCAATTACCCATTTTTTACATCTATTTACCATGCAAAGTTTGTACAAGATTTGTACAATGAGAAATAAAAAAGACAAGCATTACATAATAATGTGAACTATATTCACTGGAATGTGTTATGTGTTGAATACTTACACATATTTATTTGTACGTATGCATTTTAAGTGTGTTTGTATGTATGTATATTTCGGTGGACTAGATTCGTGCAATTGTTAAATGGGCAATACGTATACAAACTCTCAATTTAATTCATTACACTCTCACTTTTTCTAAATGAAAAACCAGTAATAATTTTACAAGTTACCAAGCCACCACACAACATTTATGATTCAAATCAAGTCAAATCAATTACATTAAGAAAAAACAAAATTATTTGCTACCATTACTTAAACTAAAACCGGCTATGACTTAATTCAGCCATTCGTCATCTAGACAGAACATGTTATTTGTCTTAACTGCAGCAAAGAAAATATGTACATATGTATGTACGTACTTAATTCCGAATAAATTCTCTGTACGGATTTATTATTTGAAATTCATAATGTTTAAAAAACAAAAACTAAATGATCGCCATTTATTTCATACTTCTTTTCTTATACAGGATGGGCCATGGGGTTTAAGAATTTAATATTTTTTTTTGTTCATATATTTTTTATTATTATTTTTTTTTAATTATAAAATATACAAAATGGATATTTTTTTACACAAAGTATGGAAAACAATGTCTCTTAAATGAGCCTCGTTTTCACCTTTGCAATGATGTCAAATTTTTGGAGAGCGAATAATTTCCAGCATTCGTCAGATTTGTCAGCACCCGTCTATTTTCTTTGGGGTTATTTGCAGGAGCGAATATATGCCAACAATCCTTGAACTCAAAGCCAACATTGTTGTAGAAATTCGAGTGCTACAGCCACAAATTTTAAAGATGATATGGAAAAAGCTCTAAAATAAGCCCATCTTTACGGACCTTTGGTGCAGTACTTTTAATCTTGTACGAGTGAAAACTAATTTTGCACAGAATATAGATCATAACATTGCGCATATTTTAGAATAATTAACTAAAAAATCATGTTTCAAGAGCTATGACACTATTAAGGTAAATGAGCAATATAAACGAAAAAATGTGTACATTTTTAAATCCCATGGTGACTTTTAGCCTGCTCTAAACATTTAATAGATTTAAAGCTGGTTTGGTTATTAAAAAAATTAATTTCTGTAAGAGATTAATTTGTATTCGTATGTGTCTCAACAAGTATGCATAGTTAAAATACAATTGCATTTTATATTACTTCATTTAAATTTTCGAATTAAGCAGTAAGCAGTGTTGAGCAATAAAATACATATCGCACTTTATCAACAAGAGGGTATTAACTCAAAATGTTAAAATTTTCAGTAGAGGTGAAAAACTGTTTACAGTTACATTTTAAGAGAAGTTGAAAATCCAAATACGTCATAGTAAGCAGAAAATATACGCTACATTTCTAGTTCCACTTATGTATTAACCCAAAATAATAACTTTTTGGTGATATAGAGGTAGTCACTACACTATCACGAAAATGGTTCAAAATGGTTTTCGAGATAAAAGAGCAATCGGAATGCGTTGAAATTTTACAGTGGTTAGATATTGATGTTCTTAGTTAATTTCTTGCAAAAAGTAAGATTTTAAAAATTTTTAGTTAATACCCTCTTGTTGATCAAGTGCGATGTAAGTTTTTTAATCTTGAAAATAAATTATAGTAAATACTTGAACAGAGTAACCATCTCCTAAGTTCGGCATGATCCAAGTGTGGTTATGTTTTACTTATACTCAAATACTCTACTCTGTTTATGTAATAACGTGTGTATATGTGCGTATGTGCGGCCTTATTTTGTCTTTAATTAATTTAATTTCAATTTAATAGCGAAATCGACTTTGTAAAGTGGTTCAATTGACTTAAGCTTTTATTAATTGGAAAAGGTTTATAAAGGTAGAAAACTGTTTATATAACGCTAAAAATATAAAAGTAATTCAATATATATTATTTGAAACGAACAAATTTTAACTTCCCAATGCCAACTACTGAACCAGTGACTCACTATGCATTGCCATTTTAAGTTTTTAAAATAGATATAGACAACTTTTTTGAATTTCAAATATATTTGAATTAAAATTTGAACACTATGAACCTCATCCGTTCCAATATTGGCAACAGCAGAAACCAATGCAATCTTAAGAGAATTTGTAATCCACAGGGTTACAGAGAGCCATTTTTCAGAACAAACAATGCTAACAATTTGTTTCGAAGCTAATTTTGCATCTTTTTAAAATTATGAATTAAAATCTAGATGGAAATTCTACGGCTAGTTATGAAAGAAGGAATAGATAAGTTGCTTCACAACAGCTTTAAAAGAGAACGAGATTTTTACGACCAAGTTATCACCGTAGTTCACCAAAAGACGTTTGAATTTTTTTTGCCAAATTTTTTAAGCTGCAATCAGCCTGCATACGACGGTTGAAAGCCTCAAATCCCAAGTCTTTTTCAATAATTAGCATCTCATTGTCGATGATTTTTCATTTTCAAAGAGGATTTCGTTGAGTTCTCTATTAAACGTCTTTAATGATCTGCTTAAATGGAATAAGCATATTTAAACAGTGACTAACTTAATTTATTTTTCATATTCTTAATCTTCTATTGTTTTCAAAACCAAACCCATTTTAGAACTTTAAGTTTTTTGGTAGTGGGGCAACAAAGAACCCCTTAACAAATTGAGAGGGTTACGCAGGTACCCTGTCAATTAACTTTTAATCAATTTTTAATTAGTTGTAGCAATTATTGATCAAAAAGCTAAAAACCTGCATACCGCAAAAAAATTATCTGCAAATACGTACAAAACTAATAGATAAATATTTAAGCGAAAGGATAAAAGCTATATTATTTAGATTTTCTCTTTATTTTTAGATTTTTATTGCTATTACTGTCTTCACAACAATAGCTCTAGTCAATGCTCAATACCCACCACAACGGTTGGCAATACCTGGAGCAGCACCAGCACCAATAGCTCGACCAGTTGCCCGTGTAAGACGCCCAGTAGCAGCCAAAACTCAGAATTTTGCTCAGAACAATATAGCGTCACGGGTTATCGAAGAATCAAAGCCAGTTACAGAATCTGCTGAAGATGAAGCACCTGATGCCTATTTGCCACAAATTTTGAGGGAGCAGCAATTGGCACAAGCTCAACAAGCTCAATTCCAACAAACTGCTGCTGCTTTTCTTAATAACGAGCAAAATGCCATACAGGAAACGCCCATATCACACCTTTTAAACAGTGAAGAAACTTTGTCCAATAACAATCCATACTCAACAAGATTTCCCGAGCGAACTGTGCCACAAACTACACCAAGTGCCAAACCAGTATTTAATGATTTCGGTATAGGATCTAATGTTATCAATAGTCCTAGATTTAGCCAAGATAGGTCCCAACAAGCACAGCAATCTGCTCCACAGCCACCATCACCACAACACCGTGACCGAGTTCAGGTTATTCGAAACAGGCCTACTGAATCAAGACCACAATATGTTGCACCACCACCAGTAGTTCAATCACGTCCAAGATCAAAACCCGTACAGTCTCGACCGATAATAGAACAAAATCAGATACTGTCGCAAGAAAGAGATATCCAGCAAAGCCCCAGAAGACAAAAACCAGTAGCTCAAACTATAAGAAAATGGCGTGAAGAGAACGAAGATGGCAGCATAACCTGGGGTTATGAAAATGATGATGGATCTTTCAAGGAGGAGCTTATTGGCACCGATTGCATAACAAAGTATGTACTTTCTATTTATATAATTCCATAAAATAACTCTTTCTTATATTTATTTCATAGGGGAACTTATGGTTATGTAGATCCAGACGGAAATAAACGAGAATACCATTACGAAACTGGTATTAAATGTGACCCCAACAAACGAAATGAAGAAGCAGAGCTCCAAGAAAATGGTTTTATCAATTATGAAGAAAACAGAGCTGTGCTACCGAACGGTATCGAAATTGATATGTCACAATTGGGTAAAAAGAAATCAAATAGACCGGCAATTAATTACAGAAATTAATTTATACAGCAGTACATCAATGGTGGCCATGAGCAGCCACCCTCAATATTGTACATAGTTTCTAAGTCCTTTATCACATATGTATTCATATTGTGTATACATTCTTTAATTTCATTGATTAAATTTTATTAAAAAAAATTAACTTACTTCTTACCATTATAATCCATACATTTAAGAAACTGTTCATTTGGAGGCAGTTGTACACATTAAATAAAATTTAAACCAAAAATTGTAACAGTTTTCTAGTTAATATTAATTATTGAAACATATAAATAAAAATTAATAAGGTCGTTGACGTCTAATGGGTGGCAGGCGATTTGGTGGTGTAATAGATATATCGAGAAAATCTCCTATGCAAAATTTAGCTTGTGCTAATGTTTTGTTGTCATCTGCTCCTTTCTGACCGGTACAAGTTACACCAATTTCGCGCATTTGAAAATGGTTATTTCTATAATTGGGGTACACAATGGCAAAATCAAAATAGGTTCCTTTCTTACGGGTATCTGGGTTAACATCCCGCACAAGAGAAGTTAGCTCATGTAATGAAGCATCCATCCAAGTATAAATTTGTAATTCATTTGTTGGAACATTATTGTACATATATTCAGACACCGAATGGTGACGACCAGTGGAACAAAAAACTCGCAGTAACAATGGACAAGTCTAAAAGAAGATCCAGATTAAAAGCATAAAAACAAATGCTCAACAGTTTAATGAATATTTACCTTTTCTCGATCAATTTGTTTAGTTTGTGGTTTTTCTTCTACAATCATAGATTCAACATTTGCCATTGCTTAATAATTTCAGAAACTTCAGTTTAATTAAATAAACGAAAGCTACTTTGCCTAAGTTTTTGATAAAAATTTTATCCGGCTTTCTGCTATTCAACTTAACTGAAGTTGGCTGTAGTTAACGTATTGTGTTAATTAAGCAGAGTTACCAGACTTAATTTATTACAACTCAGCTAAAATTTTAATGTTTGTATCATAAATTTACTGTGCGGTCACACATCAGTTTTTCTCTCAATTATTTCAGACATGCTTCATGTCAAATTTTGTTAAAATAGAAAGTTGTGACGTACGCTGCATTCTATTTGAAAGTAATTTTATTACAAAAAAGAAGAAGAAAAATAACATGGCGAATTAATACCAAATTGAAACACGCGATGAAAAACAATATTGATGTTCAAGTCGAATTAATTTTTTAGAATATGCCTTAGTAAAAAAGTGTGAGTGTATTAAAAGTTGTAACTCAAAAACTGAACGTATAACCACCGAGTTAGGTCTGTTAATATGATCAAAATACTTTCCGTATTTAATTCCAAATTACCTTTTATTAGCAAAAAATTTTACGAAGAATACAATACGCTTGATTTTTCCCTAAAATTAATATTTTTTATTCACACTTAATATTAGTTATTGTTTTTTTATTTTTTAAACTCTGGCAACACCGAATCTAAGAGAATTGTCAAAACGAAGGAGTTCACAAGAAATCATTGAGAAATGCAAAACAAACTACACATACATAATTATTAAAAAAAAAGTTTAAAAGTTATTATTTTCTGTTTAATCGTTGTATCTACAAAATATTGTAATTTAAAAAGGTTTTATTTGAACGTTTTAAAGCCGTAATTCCGAAATAAACCGCAAATTTTTGGATCTTTAATCGTTTATACTGAATTATTTATTCATCTGGAAAAGAAAAAATCACAATGTAGGTATTTTGGTATTTTAAGAAACAACAACTGCAAAAAATCTACTTTTGTTTTCTTTTTAAAATAGAACAAATAGAGAATTCCTAAAATATTAAAGTAGTATTTAAAATGTCAATCAATAGAACAAGAAAGTTCATAATCGAATTATATAATTGTTTAAATTGAATAGCAGAAATAAACTGCATAAAACAGAAAATTACCAAAAGATAGAAAGAAATATAAATTTTTACACTCGAAGAATAATGCAAGTTTAAAGAAAAACGAATTCCTAAACATATCGACCCATTTGCGTAAAATTATCGCATGTTACAAAAATAAATGTTAACAGGAGTGCTTTATTTCTTTATTTTTTTGCTTTTACAGGTAACATCAACTGCAAATTTTAAATGTTATATCTTCTTAAGTATTGCGATTATCGATATAATTTTTAAATATGTGGTGAATGACTGTATAATACATTTGCATCAAACACTCAATTTCGCAGAAAATGTAACATACCATAATTTCGCGCAAACGGGTCGTTATTAGAAATTATAACTCATATCAAAAGGTTTTCATTTAACGACATAGGTGGCTTGGTGCTAAAAGAGCCAATGTCAAAATATTTACTTTTGAGAAAATTGAGTTTAGTCGTTATTTTATATATCTATGTATGAGTTCATAGTAACATTGACTAGCAAAACTTATAAACCTGTTCTGGGTTGAATTAGACATTGGCTGTTTTAAGAAAATAAAATAAATTAAGAAAAGGAACCAAATGCAGCGACTAACTCAAAACAGCAAAATATTGACATTGGCTCTTTTACCACCAAGCCACAAGTATATGTTATTATTAGCCCGATGACATACATAGTGAAGTCCTTATAAGCTTCGTTTAGGAGATATATTGAATATTTGATATATATGTGCAACATCAGGACACTTGGTAGTCAAATTTAATTTTATATATACCCGTAATGGCAATATTGCCTTGCAATATACATATATCAACTATAAGAATTTGTCACATAAAAAGAAAGAATTAAATTAATTAGGAGTGGATTAATTCTAGTAAGTATTCTATTGCCCAGACATTTATTGTCAACTTATGTACATAATATTTAATTTCTCAATTTTGATTTGGAAGCAGTCCAATATTATCTACAAACTTACTTTTTACCTTAATATCTATGCTTTTATTACTGTAAGTGCATAATTGCATGCCTACTTACATATATCGTCTAGTTTGATGAAAAAGTAAATATTTATTCCTTGCAAAACTTTAAAACACTAAAAAATTTTATTTGTGCTGAAACTGAGCATTAAATAATATGTTATTTTATTTTTAGCTTCCATCATGTCTTCAACTTCTTCAAATATGCAAAATAATGAAAATTCCTCATCAGATAATAAAATTGCAGTTCACCACAAAGCAAGCTCTGCTCAAAATAGCAGCAACTCCGATAGTATCGATAAAGTTTCACCTGATCAGGACATATATATAAATCCAGCCGATGGATTACCAAGTCAACATCCAACACTGACTGATGGCGAAAGTGACTGTAATGCAGAACCTGAAATAGATCCCGACTCGTTTGATGATTTACCAACATCAATTATTGTTACCAACATACATTCAGAGGTATTTACAAATCCCCAATTAAAACAAGAAATGGAGGATTTATTTCGTGTGTTTAGCGAAAATGCTACCTTTCAATGGTTGCGCAGCTTTAGACGTCTCCGGGTTAATTACGACAATGCTATAGCAGCTGCAAATGCTCGCATCAAATTACACCAATACGAATTTAATAAGAAAACCGTTATAACATGTTATTTTGCACAGCCAGTAACACCGGTATCTAATAAAAATCTTCAGCCACCAGCACCGGTAAAACAATTCCTAATATCTCCACCAGCATCACCACCTGCTGGCTGGGAGCCAAGAGAAGAGAATGAACCATTAGTTAATCATGATCTTTTAGCGGCTTTAGCTAGCCTAACACCTGGCGAATCGCATGAGCTGCATCCTCAAAGTGAAGATCAGCCTGCAATCGTTGTTCACACAGCACGGTTACCAGAACCTTCTGATACGCTTAGTGGCACTGGAAAGATACAAATAGTTCCAACTAAGTGTCCTGAAAGAGCATAAATTATTAAACAAAAAAAAAAAAAATCAAAACGTAGTTAAGCAAAATCAGTCTTGGTGTTATCGAGACTTACTAACATATTGCAAACAAACTATAAATTTTTTGTTATATGTAGGCTATTGTTTGTTTTAAAACTAAAGCTATTATAGTGTAAGATGGAAGATAAACAGTTTAAAAATCTGTGTTAAATGTAAATTTAAACTTGTTAAGTTCTTTTCTAAGTATCTTGTCGTTTATTTGTAAAATTGCACTAAAGCACTTAAAACTAGCTTTTTAAATAACGGCTTGAACATACGAAATTCCATTTTAATTTTTGATTTCTTTCGTAAATTCTTAGACGCACATTATCGAATTCTGATAATTATGACATTGATATGACATCTTAAAAGAAAATCCATTCCCTTAATTTTTGGATTATCGAAAATATCGAATCGATCTATGTCTTTTAGACTTGAAACCATACGAATGATATTGTGATTAAGTATAAAATATTTATATATATGTATTTATAGTTTGTTATTAGGTATTAAAATAAAATTATTAATTAGATATGAATTCATGCCCGTGATTTTCTCAAAAAACTACAAAAACTCATGGTTTTTTGTATTATAGGTTTATTTTATTTATTCAAAATTGCCCAAAGAGGAAAGAACGATCTACTGCAGAAAAAAAAACATGAAGCGTGCCGTATATTTACTTTAAATATGCAAATTAAATTTGGATATCGTATATATGCGATGAAATAATTATATCATAAGATTTAAAGAATGTATTTAAATTACGTTATGTTTTATTGTACTAACTAATTTTATGCCTGTTACTATTATAAGAATAAAATGAAAATTAAAATCTATAATTATACTGTATATTTAAATATAAAAGCTCTATTTCTCAATATAACCTGAGCTTATTTAGTTCATACAATTAAAATTCTTGCACCAGACCTATTCCTACCACACACACATATTCATACTCAGCGAGTATGTATGTGTAAAAAAAAAATCCCGTAACAAAGCTATATAAAATTTAAGAATCGATACAATTTTGTCCATTTTTAAGTGACATTTTAAGTGGAAATAAAATAAAAAATATTGAATCACAAAATTACCTGTATATAGAGAATAAGATAAATAAAATGTATGTAATGGAAAATGTTTAATGAGTTTAAATGAATAAAAAATCAATATAATGAAGAAATGTATGTAATCGAATTGAATACATTTAACGTTGTTTTAACTTCAGAATATTTTTACTTAAGTATCAGGTAGAATATTAAACAAATAATTGCAAATATTCTAAAATAAGATTGTGAAAATAATCAACTTGATATTATACACATTTATTCGTAAAGTCTACTACGTATCATAAGTGACAGGAAAAACTTCCGTGGGAAGGTCGTTCGACAAACGAACGGTGCTGTCGAAGAACGAATTTCTCTATAATACGTTGTACGATCAATTGTATGGTCAACTACAAAGAGAAGTGCTCTGCAGGAAAAACGTGTACTGTGTGAAAATATGTGATTACTATGAGTCAGAGCACATTCCGTTATAGTATCGCTAAAACAATGAATCAATAGAATTGGTTACCTTTTATCATTAATAAGCACCTTCGCATCCTTCTGCATGTTGTCGAGAACAGACATTGAAGCATCGACCCAGTCATGAAAGCAGTATTCCATTTTATGTCCGATATGGATCTTGTAAATATTGATAAGCTCATACGGAGTAAAGTGTTTCTTACACCGTTCTTTTATGAACGGAACACTTGAATGCTTCTTTTGATACTTGAAAAATTTCATCAGTCCACCAAACGTCATACAGTGAATTCTTACGCCCAGAAAATCAAGAGCATATGATTCTTTAATATCTACATTACCCAAAGTCAGAGACGACACCACACCAACACGTCTGTAAATGAGAAAACAAAATTAGGTCTTGTGTGCATTAAAATCAACACAATTCACACGAAACCCATTCGGAGATTTTCGTCAAGTCGCTTGTATGTGCCATTTATAATCCGCCTTTCCGCCCCAATCTCTAAAAGGCTCGGCCTACGATGAAAATAATATAAATGATAAATGTTGGTGTCATCTGCGAAAGAGTAGATAGAATTGGAACTAATAAGAAAAAAATGCGTTAAATATTAAAAATAAAATGAAAGAACAGAGCCTTGCGATACCCTTGAATTTAGCCTGAACTCATCTATAGCCACTCTTATAGAGCGACCTTTGAGAAACTTCGATATAAATTTTAAAATTATATGAAGAAAATGAAATTCCACCGATTCTCGATGAAAGAGCTAAATTTTTTTAATAGTTTTATTATTTTAGTTACTGTATTTCATTTACTTACGGCTCCGAATATAATGACACACATCAATACAGGCATAGTATAGTCGAATAGGTCTTTAAAATTATGGAAAAGTACGCTATTACTTTTTCGCTGGTGCCAGAAAAGTTCACGCACCAACAGTAATGAAGTTTTAAATTTTTATTTGTATGCAATGCGTTTATGACACGATAAATGGTTCTCAGATCACCGATTTCAAGAAACCAGTCATTGGAAATATTCGAAAATTCTTTCTTAAATATTGAATATAAGATGAGTCAATTATTATTATTTACACATGTAGAACTTACAATACAAATTGCGCAATATAAAATCCATTTTGCAAATCTACACGTACTTTAAGCTTAAAATTTTTATCCTACAACAATAACACTGCTCTCGTACTTGACATTTTTTTGTCAAGAGGGGAATCGAGTGGAACTAACCGTTTTTAAGCATTGGTTTTAGAAATATAACGTTGGAATGGAGGAGGTGGCACAACATATATGTATTTGCATAACTTAAAAACGGTTTAGTTTATTAAACTAACAGTGCTGTTCTGTATTCTGAATCAAAAAGATTTTATCCGGAATAGGAATATTCCGTATTTCTTAGCTCTTCTGTATTCCATTTCCAAATAATTTTTTTTTTGTTTTATTTCGTGTAGGAAAATGCTAGTGGAATCAAATCGACTCAAGTTTTTGCTGTAAATTAGGAAATTAAAATTTGTTTATAAATATGAGGAACAGCAAATTTCCGAACTTTTGATTACGAGTAATTTTATAATTCCGCACAGATTGATTCCACTCTGCATACAGAACATGGACGTAAAAAAACTAAATTCCGCAATAAAATTACTTTTAAGTCAGGCCAAAACTTTTTAATCTAAACATTTTAGAAATCTAACATAAATTCTGTTTGGCAAATGAACGGTGGGATCACATTACTACGTTAGTACGTAGGTATGAGTGATATTTTATTAGCAAAGCAGAAATATCACTCATACGTAAATTTTTATTTTCTTAACCATTTGAAATTAAATAACTTGCTTACAATTTTTTTATTGATTTAGAAAACGTATTTGATACGTGAAAATATTTTTTTGCAAAATAATCCAAGATACTAAACAACATTACTTACCTTGTGGTCTGTGCCAAAAGTTTTGGATATAGCCCTAATATACATCCTTATCTTTTCTTCCGGAAAATTTTTTAAATTGTATTTTATAAATTGTTATACACATTTGCTATAGAATTGAATATATTAAGCACAAAATTTATTCTTAAAAATATTGTTACGAAAATAAAAATACAACTCTGCACTGTGGTATTTTGGTATATGTCAAGTTGGCAGCACTGCCACATCGAATATCTTTACGTTACATTTGAAATAGCGGATATGGAAATAGAAAATGGTCGATATTTTCTGAACATTCTATAATGCAGACAATTAGGTATATAAAGGGCTGTTTTACCTACATGTCAGTTAGTTATCATTTGGCTGTCGTAAGATAAAGACGTGTTAAAGCGGAAATAAAAGTGCTGTATAGTGAATATTAAGTTGTTGTAAACTGTATAAAAGTTATTGTGTAGTAAATAAAAGATAACAGTAAAACAAGAAAATAAAAACGGCAATTTAAACGAACTCAAACGTTTTAAAAAGGTTAAAACGTAACAATATTTATTTAATTAAAAACAGATTAACAAACAATTAACAATTTTGGAATGTAATAATTATTCGAATACATAGCAATAGTACACAATAGTCAGATTATATATCATACCCATTATTTTAATATTTACATACGCACACATATCAATATCGCACTGTTTCCTTTAAAGTGAGTCAACTAAAAGTTTGTCAACTTTCAGTTTTTACGAAAAAACGTTTTATCATATCTGTCTGCTGTAAATATTTTACATCATTTTCTCTACTCGTTCGCCAAAAAGGAAATGGTGCGACAAGAAGAACTAAGTTGAAATATCTAAAAAGTGATACTTATTTTAAGTTACGAAAAACCGGGCTTGTACTCGTAATTCAAGATTCGGAAGGTATTTCGAAAATTTCAAAACAGATGCCTGTTTTACTCGACGGCACCTATCAGAAAACAATTCTCACTTCCAAGGTACTTTTTTTTGTCGCACAGTTGTATAAAAAAAAACTGAAATTTCGTAAATTTTAAGCTGACTCACTTCAGGGGAACCATTGCGATATATAGTATGTGCTAGGTGATGAAAAAGTAATGTCATAATATGAAATGGCTGTCACTTTGCAGACGACGAAAAATGATTCTGTGATTTTACATTTATGATGTAGATACATATATAGAGAATTAATTGTCGACAAGTCATAAAGCGTTACGCACCTCAAGAACTTGGAATTATTGTTACTGTTTATTTAACGAATTTTTAGTCTGTTGTTTTACACAACATTATGACATTACGTTTGCGCCACCTTGTATATTGCTTGTGTTTGGCAATTAGTATAATCAATTATTATTTAACAACAGTAATTACTTTTCTATAGTTTTTAAAGGTACCATTTGCTCTGGATTTTCGACATAAGCACTACTATGCCTTCTTGATTTTCTGCCAGCGCATTGGCTGAACCAAGTATCGCCCTTTCCAAAAGTTTCACCGTCTTCAATGGACTCTGGCATAAGTTGATTCATTGTTTCAGGTAGGAACATAACCCAAACACCCGATAAAATGGCAATTAGACCAAATACAACCGCCGGAATTTTAGGGTCAAACGAATCCAACAAAGTGATGAGTGGTGTTAATGCACCAGATAAACGAGCGCACATTGATCCCAAGCCCATTGCAGAGTTACGAACAACTGTGGGAAATAGTTCAGCAGAGTAATTATAAATAACACCAAACGAACCGGCAATGAACAATTTTCCCATCATAACAATGCCAGTGGAAACTGTACTTCCTTGCTCAATAAAGGCTGCAATCATACAACAAATACCACCAGCCAACATAAGTGTACTAGTAATTGGCCTCCTGCCTAGGCGATCTAACACTAAAACAATAGTGAAGTAACTAGGGAACTCTACTAACCCCATAATGAACAAAATTAAATACGGATTTCCGTAAAGTTTTCCTGCGCTCAAGGATAGGCCATAATAAACTAAGGAATTTGCAAACCAACAAAGACAAACATTCAATGTTTTCATACGCAAATTTGGAGTTTTAAATAGATCACCAAGACCTGCACTCGCTTTTTCTTCAACGGCTTGTTCACTCTTTGCTTTCTGTAGGAAATATTGTTTGTCAATTGGAATTCCAGATCCATTAATTCTTAAACCTTTGGCAACAATATCTATGGACTCAGCAGCACGCCCTTGCATCCACAGCCAGCGTGGTGATTCATCCAAAAGCCACCAGTGACCTAAGAATAGAACACCGTGTAATCCATATACAACTTGCAAAAATTGTCGGTCTTTTATTAAAGCACCCCATCCAGCAACCAACATGATACCAGCGGCAAATACAGTCTAAAAATAAAGAATAGTATAAACAAATTCATTCGGATAAGCATTATTCTCTGATGTATGGGTACAAAGAAAGAATTATACTAACTTGGAACGTAATACCGCATACTGTGCGTTTGCTGGATCCAACAAGTTCCATGGTCAACACAAAACCACAGATATATGCACCAGCCGAACCAAATATACCCAACAGATAGCGTGCCAACATAAATGAGAAATATTCTGGAATAAACGCTACTGCTACACCTATAATAAGCTGTAACAAAGCTGACCAACAGAATACCGTTTTTCGTCCGACCTTATCTGCCAAGCCTCCAAGTACTACTGCTCCAGTGAACACACCCAACATAAATACCGTCTGCACAAGACTGCCCATCCAACGTCTGTCGCAAACAAAATTCCAGTCAATGGCACGAGACGTTTCATAATATGTTCGATCGTAAACGTATGCAGTACAGTCGATGATATTATTGTTTCTATCATACATGTGACAAGAATCTAATTCTCCATTTTCTTTTTTGGGTATAGCACTAAGAATCTCTGAAGAATTCCAAGGTACATATGAAGAACTTGAATTGTCGACACCTTCAATGAAACAACGATGTTCAGGTACAGCTTGCACTGTTACCAATGATAACATATGCAGACCGGCAGTCAAGGCCGACAGTACTTGTAAAAAGAATTGAAACGCTTGATAGCGTCCAAATTCCCCTAAAAATAAAATATGTATATATGTAAATACAAATTATTTTCAAATATTTTAACTGCATTATTGTCAATTCATTTTAAATAATTACAGAGTTTTTCTCATAGAGCAGTTCTCTAAACCTAAAAACTATAACAAATATACATAAAATGCGCGAATTCGGCGCACCTTCCCCAAAAGCAATCGGCCTAAGATTTTCCACAATGTAATTTTTTTGCTACAGAGAACATTTCTGGGGGGAGTTACAACCCAAAATTAACAACAACAAAAATTGACTCATACACATAGAGCACGGCCTATTGTGGACGGATGCGACACGCCTTACCCTGATGCGATCTGTCTATAATTTTCCACAATGTATTTTTTGTCACAGAGAACATATCAGGAGGTAGTTACGACCCAAACTTTATTGGCAAATAGGTATCACAAAAATGGATAGGATCAGGAGAAAAGGGAATATATCTTTGGAATATTGATTTCGGATAGTACAACTAGTTTCGCAAAACAATTGCTTGTGAATGAGCTTAAATAGGTTTATATATAAATCGTTACTGCATGTTAAATTCCCATCGGTAAGCTTAATATTGAGGAATGAATTTTCGCTTATAATTTTGTCTAGAGTATTTAATCTATGGACATTCTCGCTGAATGCTCCAAAAATTGCCAGCCATCATATGTCTGCTCCATTTACCTCGATACCGTGCCTCTATCGCGTTCAAATCTTGGTAAAATCGCTCAGCCTGTTCAACACTGAATGTTCCAAAATTTTGCAGGAAGTTAGCAAGATGGATAATTACGGTGTATCTCTAAGTTAAAATGAGCAAATAAACTTGCCTAACAAATGAACTGATGTTTAACTTTTGACTGGGAAAAATATAGTAACCACATATATCTTCTTCTTCTTCTTTATATATAAAAATAACCTGTCCTACCTTCATCATTTTATAACTCGAGAACCACTAAGCCGATTTACAAACCAGTACATGCGTTATAAAGGTGTAATTTCACTGATGGTATTTGGTTTAAGTGGGCGGTGCCACGCCCATATAAATTTGTATTTATATGTCTATATCTTCCAAATAGTAATAGTAAGAGTTTTTAAATTTGCCCAAATTACTTTGTGCTCAATATAAATCATCAGTGAAAAAGTGTGCAGAATTGGAGAAGTAGGAATGGCGCTTCCCATACAAAGTAAATACTGATTTTTGTATATCAAGAGAACAGTAATAGTGAAAGTTTTTAAATTTGGTCCAATATCTTTGTGGTCAATATAAATCATCACTCAAAAAATGGGCAGATTGGATAAGAGTGAGTGACACCTCCCATACAAAGTAAATATTGATTTGTGTATATATTTGGGACAGTAATAGGGGAAGGTTCTGAATTTGATCTAAATAACTTCGTAGTCAATACACATCATCAGTCGAAATATGGGCGAAATCAAATATGTGGGCGTGGCACCTCCACACAAAGTAAATATTGATTTTTTATATTAATAGAACGGTTATATACATATAACGGTTATATATCTATATAACATATACTTATGTACATATAAAAAACCAAATTGGGGCTGTTTAAGCACTTAAGACGCGTACCAGCAGAGACAGATTAAGGCAATGTATTATTCAATATAATTAACATTATACACAAACAAAACTCAGACGTCGGAAAAGTATATCCGACGCGACTAAGCCAGTATAGACAACTATAAACCTGTCGCTTGTCTCCGAAAATAACGTTGATATTGTTAAACCTGGTTATTTTTCTTTGTAAAATTTTTGGTGTGTGTTGTCTACATTTTTCTGTGGTTATTATTGTATATATACTATATATGTATATAAAGTCTAAAATTACATTTAAAAAAAGGAAGAGTAATTTCGGAAATCTCAAGAATTAAAAAATATTCTAGGTAAGAGAATGGTCCCATTCACAGGTGCAGTGAAAAAGCTTGACGTGCTAGACGAACTACATTTTTGAAACCAACATGCCTATTTAACCCAACAACATTTGAAAAATCGAACTCAATAGATATTATGTTACAAGTTGTTCTTGAAATTGCACAGAACCCAGAATATTAAAATACAATGTATGTATTGTATGTACTAATTAATACATTCGAACTTTCTATCTATAGTGTATAAGCCAATAGCCACAGCTGCTGGTGCTTTTTTCCTTTTAATTATAATTTATAATTAAAATTTAAATAAACAAATAAATAAAAAAGTTCAAAAAAGAAAAATTTCAATTGTTTATCAATAAGATTTGCAATGTCGTATTTAATTGTGCTCTCTTGCACAAACTTTTACAAAGGCTCCTGGAACATATGTTACCTTATATACATAAGTATAAGAATGAAAACTTAATATAGTATTCGAATTTTATTACGGTAAGAAAAAGAGTGGCTTGTTTTCTGCTAAGATATACAAAAATAAGGATCAGCAGGAAAAAATAGTTATTTAGGCAATAAATATTATAATTATTATATAAGCTCATCTACAATGTATGCAAATTAATTTGGACCGCTACGCTGTTGAAAATTTCAGATTTGTTATTAACTAAACAACAACTGAAGCTTATTGTATGCTTGTGGAAATTTACGATAACAATGCTTCGACTAACCAAAGGTAATATTTTAGCGTTGAAGATAGACTTCGCTATGGTCAGCAAAAAAAAAAACTATCTGGTGGGACCAAAGTGGCGTTTCATACTATGAGCTACTTAAACATAGTGGTACGGGTGATCAGTACAGACTGTAATTAATTCCTTTGAACCGTATATTATGAAAAAACGATTTAAGGACAGATATTAAGAAGTTTTAAAGTTAAAGTTCAAAGTTGTAAAAAAGTATTTAGAAGCGAACAAATGGGATGGCTAACCTCAACCACTATATTCTCTGGTTAAGCTACTGGCTCTCTCAACGGATGAAACACGATTTTGGAGTGACCACATTACTTCTTTCCAAGAAATTGAAAATCAGTATTAATATTGGTTCACCTCAAAAGCCGTGAAGTTTTTTCGAGACTGGTTTCGGAAATTGCCTGATTTTTCTTGATTAATTAATTTATTATCTTCTGAAAAAATTTATTTTTTTAGGCTAAAACGAATTCAGTTCATTTGTAAGTCCAATAAGTCTCTAATTATACATTGCTCGCTACCTGAAGGGCACAGCCTCTCTATGGATTTTAAAAATCGTCTTATATCGGAAAATAAACAATTATTCGTTAAAGCTATTATCATCTGCCGTTTTTCAGGTCTAAGTTAAAGAAAAAAATATTATAAAAATATGTATATATATATTAATTCCCATAACATTCCATGAAGGAACATGGGGACTTCTCTCAGTCAATAAGCCGCACACGATTCTATTTTTGAACTCATTGAAAAGGACCCGCAGCTTAACGCCGGCAAATGCATTAGAAAAGTTTTCGATAGTAGCGATTACTAACTAATGTTATGAGGTGATGCCGCCGTCGAAAAACTTTTTTCCTTTTTTTAAGATGGTCTGGCCTGGAATTGAACCGAGAACCTTCTGGTTGGTAGGCGAGTGTCTTACCTACCATACCACAGCGGCACACGAAAAAAATTATGTCCCATTTTATAATTTTTTTAACGATCCAAAGCAAAAAGCATATAATGTTAGGTCTTGGTTTTAAGTGTTGAAAGATCATTCACAGAATCCTGACATAAACTCAATAGTCGACTTTTGAAATTAGCTTGTTAATAAATTAAGAGAACAACATATTTCTTTAAAATTTAAACTAAAACGCATTCTTTCAGAAGAATGGGACCACATTGCGCCAAGCTTTTTAATATAGTATTTAAGTCTAAAAGCCTCCACACGAGTTATTCTTTTTAGTCTACCTATGATTTAGCTAATACTTAATTGTAGTTTAATGCTATTAAATTTTTTTTAATTTTGATTATTGATTGACATTATACATATTATTAATGTAAAAGGTTCGAGATCTAACTTTTTTTCAACTAGTGCTTATTTCGTGAATGGTAACACTTAACTCATGTCTGATTTGACAGATAATTAGTTTTATCCTTTCGAATATGATTGTGTATACGCTTGAACAACGCTGGAAAATATTGCGACATAACTTCAGATGATTCAGATGAAGCTCATTTTGATCTTGGCGGGTATGTAAACAATCATAATTGTCGCATTTGGGGCACAGAAAACCCGCACGCATACATTGAACAGCCGATACACCCAAGACGATCACTGTTTGGGGCGGATTTTGGTCCAGAGGCATAATTGAGCCATTTTTCTTCGAAAATGAGCAAAGAGTGGCCGTTACAGTCAATGACAATCATTATCGAGCCATGTTGAATGAATTTTTGTTCACAAAAATTGAAGAGGAGGATATTAGCAACATTTGTTTTCAACAGGACGGCGCTACGTGCCACACAGCCGAAGCTACACTCGATGTTTTGCGCCCTGTTTTTGAGGATCGCATTATCAGCCGCAGAGATGATGTCGTTTGGTCACCTCAGAGCTGCGATTTGAAACCGTTGGATTATTATTTGTGGGGTGCCGTCAAAGATAAGTTTTACGCCAACAAGCCAGAGACAATTGACGCTTTAAAGGACAATATTCGTGAAGCCGTGAAATTATTTTCCATTATTAACCGGAAGGATTGTACTTTCAAATAAAAAAAGAAATTTGAGAAAATATTCAGTAGTTTTTTTATAGCATTTTCAAAAAAAATTTATTTGGCGGACCTTACATAAACCTAGAAAGAAATTTTTTTGTATTCCGTATAGAGTAAGTAGAATCTGAAAATGGAATAAAAAAAATTGTATCATTCACGAGCTTCGCTTGCAGCCACTGTATGTACTCGTATGTATGTATATAATATATTTATTTGTCTAATGGCATTCTATGTACATACATATGTATGTGTATAGAGAGCTTAAGATTAAGATTAAATTCTATTATTGGCACACTATTTTTATACCAAAACAAAAAAAGAGCAAATAATTATTATTTATGGCATAAAATACAATATATACAATATATACAATATATTGTATGTCTTAATCTTTAACTAAATCATTATTGTATTTTTAAGAAATAGACAGCAATAATAATAAGTCCGTAAAGGAAACGTTTTATCTTTGGTGTTTTTATCTTTTCAGTAAATTTATTTTGCAGAATATTTATACAATAAAATCCAGTGGACAGATTGATGAAGTGGTGTTATTAAGCTACTACAGCTATAAGAAGTACAATTCTATTTATCTACATAACACGAATATTTTTAAATAAATTTAACAAACAATAAAAACATAATAATCTAAAAAAGTAAATAAAGGAATTTTTGAACTGGAATATATATATATATATATATATATATATATATATATATATATATATATATTTTCTTAAATTGTAAATAAAGAATTAAGTAAATCTAATCATTGTATTTAGAACAAAATATTACAAAGCAACTAGAAATGTTAAACATAAAATTAAATATTTAATATGATTAACAGGGAATACAAAAATATGCAATTGCATCTTTTTTCTCATGCAACCAATCAAGTCTGATGTAAGATATTTATGCATTTCATGAATTTTTATGAATTTGGCATCGGTTTCTTAGTACATACCATAATTTGCTCAGAATATTTCAGCATTTTTTGCATATTTCAGTTTTAAGAGCATGTTTTTGAAATTTTTTTTATTAAAATAACATAAAAATAGCGCTAATATTCTAAAATATTATGTCTGCATCGTTGAAACAACTAATGCAGATGATGTTCTATATTGTGGCAAAGACGCAACAAGCCAAAATTCTTAATTGGACAAGACCAATCACTTCAAGTAAATTTAAATTTGATTTTGCTTTTTGTGACAGACGCTACCATTATGCCAAAGCCATAGGGGGGTTTGACCATAATCTAACGAATGTTACATGCATCGCTTCTGTGAACGTATTGGATATCAACACAAAAATGTAGACAAAGCTATTGCAAATGTAAAGAAAAGTGACCTTGTAGATTTAAAATTTTAAAAGAAATATATCCAGATCTACCATGGCAGCTCGACCCATTATAACTCGTTAGAGAACTTGACTTGCGGCTATTTAGAATGTTAGAGTTGGTAGTTTTTCAAGCTTAGTAGGTGCAGGGAAGAACTTTGGACTCATAGATACGAAAAAACGAATTTGCCAAGATGTGCGAGATTAGCCCTCTTCGAAATTTCATATTCAATTATTAATTCTTTTTTTTTTTTTTGTTTATAAGAATAAAGAACTAATACACTGATGTCTGAGAATCATAGACTCAAGATGGAATCTTGGTCTTAGAATGACGCACTATGCTATAGAAGACTATTTTTACCCATAATCAGTCTGGAAATAAGTTGGACAGTGAGTAAAAGATCCTTGGAAACCCTATTGGGCTTTCGAACGAACATTCACGTTAAATACAGGCGGCACTCACTGCAAAGCAGATTTCGTAATTGGGGGAATTGAATAATGAAGGTACATGTCACGTTATAAGCTTATTCTTGACTCTCTGAGTGTATACACATAAATACATGTTCGATGAAGTCCAAACACGAACCTGACATAAGTCTATCAGGTAACTGGGAGATTTTGTTTCCTCAATGGATACCTGTAGGAATAAACTAAATTTTTTTCCGCTGCGCTTAGATTTGTGAAAAGATCTTAGAAGTTTTTAGCGCTTTAAGTAGAGCGTAAATGGCAATAGATAAACTAAAAAAATAAACTGATTTTTATTGCTGCAAACTTCGGTGTAATTGAAAAGTTACATTAAAAACTGCAACCCATATTAACTGAATATTGCCAAGATGAAAGATTGTAAAAAACTGAATATTAAAACTAAGCTAAAACATATTAAGCAAGAACAAAGATCTATTGTAGTAAAATTTTAATGCCAATATCTAACAAATGATCTTAGAGCATCTTCTTCAAATCTAGTTTTAAAGTATGATCTTAAGGAATTGTTATCCTTGAATGCGCCCATTACATCATTGGAAAAGTTTACTTAGATGTAATATATTTGAAAATATAAGTCAATGTTTTGTTGTTTATTATAACAATAACTACATACCAATAAAAAATTCAGCTTTATTTTACCAAAAAATTGAAGTTGCATACATATGCATATATTCGATCTCCTTAGAAATTGATGTAAAATTTTTGGTTTTTATTCTGTGGTATTGTTTTTTGTATTATTAAGATATTGAGTTGTTGAGTAAACCATTATAAATCATAGTTTAGGATTTTTACTGCATATTTTATGCGAACAAAACACTTTTTAAGAGCATATTTCTGGTTTCTCTGATAATTGAAATTTGAATTAACGGAAAATGTCTAATTATTAGGAAATCAAAGAAACACATTCACTCTACAACAATGAAAACAAAAACAAAAAATAATATCAATGCCAACATATTCAATTATTAAACAATTAAAGATTAAAAAATACACACACACATTAATATACATTCACAAATTGGTGAAAAGTTTTTAAGTTATGTACTTTGTTACACTTATGTGTGTATGCATGTATATATGTGAATGTGTATGTTAAACATACTAAAAGTATTTATACAACTTATTCACAAAAAAGACATCGACATTAGTGTACACCAATTAAAAAAATCTACAATTTCAAAACATGTATTATATGTATGAATGTATAAATATATTAAATTATATTAAGATTTGCGATAAGAAAACAAAAAGTGGTCGCTCCTAAGTATGAAACTAAAATACAGCCTAAAGAATGTTGAAACCCTAAGTAAAAAAACAAATAACAATAATTTTCGGTTTTTGGAAGAGATAGTCTAAAAAGTATAGATAGATACTAAAAAGATAGATAGATACTAAAGAGATAGATACTAAAAAGTACCAAAAGAAGAAAAAATTATTAATAATTTTTTTTTTATTATCTTTGTATAAAAAATTATTATGACTCACAAATATTTATTTTGTTACAATAATTTTTATTTATTTCTTTAACGCTTACTTCAGCAGTGTAAAAAAGTAATTTTTCAGAAGAGCAGTTTTACATTTTCGATTGCATATTATTTGGCATTAATATAGGAATAAACACTTTTTTCCGAATTATGAATCGGAAAATTTTGTACATAATATAGATCATAATATTGCTTATATTTTTTAATGGCTAACTAAAAAATGATGATTTTGATTTATAACACTGTAAAAGCCCAACTATAATATACTTTTGCTTATTTAAGCTACTGTCGAAAATCAACAAAAAGTCTGTCAAATACTTAACCATCTGTTTGGTGGCTATAATGTACTTTTTGAGCTTAAATGCAAGCTATCCTTAATACAGCATTTTTTTATCACAAAATATTTTAATGTCTATTTTGTATAAGCGTTTTGGTATACACGAATTAATTTTATTGATTAAAAAAAGAAAAAAATTAAATCACCACCCATTGCATAAAGTGTTTCTTTTATTATGGTTTAGCCATTTAGAGGACTAACCATAATATACATAGGCTAGCTTAAAGAACTGTGCGAATTCATGCAATCAAATGTGCATAACTTTAAATTTAGACCGAAGCTGGTCGCAATGCATGTATGTACGAGTACGTAAAGAGCTGTTTGTGTGTTAAGGCCCAACTATAATATACTCTCGCTTACTTAAGCTAGCCTACGCATTTTATAACACAAAGACTTTCGCCGTTATACTTATTGGGATATACTATAGATTTATATGATAAGTATTTACTTTAAATAGTAGATATATTCCACTTTTTCTCTATTCTATCCATTCCTGTGCCACCTATTTGTCTTCATAAAGAAAATGCTAAGACGTCATTTGAAGTAACCAGTAGAGGTGTAAATATTTTCTATGGGAGGTGCTACACTCACTTTTCACGTAGAGCTCATTTTTTTACTTTAATATAACGCCATTTGGAAAGTTTTTGGATTCTATCTCTTTTGTAGTTCCCAGGATATACCATAATAACTACTCGTTTCGTAGAAATATCCATGAACTAAAAATCAATCTTATCAAACAAAAAACTTTGCTTAAAAAAAACTAATGTGATTTATATAAATATAATATATATATATTTATATATTTATATATATAAAGAAAATATTAGTTATAGTTATTTTTTTAGGTAGTAGTAGTATTGCCTGTCAGGTAAAGACTAATTGATTATTTAGCAATTTTCGTATTTTTTATCTTATAAAATCAGTTTACCCAAATTTCGGATAAAACAAAAAATTTCTGAAATTTCTACTGTCCGTGAATGTGTTAATATAAGTGAACTCATATGACTAATTTATTATATTTTCCGCAGATTTGAACTTTTCACAGGTCTAATTTTCAAAAAAGAAAACATACCCTTATACCCACTCGTTAGCTGAATTTATCTATGTTTCAAATTTCATCAAAATCGGCTCAGTCTTGGATATATCGCAAACAGAGACGATTGTAACCAAAATTAATAATATTACATATGTAATTAAGCATTTCCTAAATTAATATAACAGTTTAGAAAAAACTTGCATTGCTCATTATTTACCAGTAACTTAGGAGTAGACACGTTATCATTTAAACTGTTTTTTTTTATTTTGTTTTCTCTTACTTTTTTAAATGACCGTGATTTATTTTATTTTTGTTTTTTATTGTGTTTTTATTTTTATAATTTAATAATATTTGCCAAGAGGAAGATAATTTACTAATCACTAATACTATTGCTATGCCTTTTTTTCTTTTGAAGTGGAATTAAATTTCAATTTTGGTAGAGTTTCCCTATGGCTTATCTTTGAGAGCCGGACAACCTCCCACTTTTATATCTTTTTCTGAAATCATAAAGCAAGAACACATGATTTTCAATTTGATTGCCATTGTGAGGAATCCACAGTTTTAACATACTGATTAATGTTAATACTCAGAAAGTGGAATATTTTTCGGTTATACATTTATGGTATATAACAAGATTGATCATATCTTTATACAATGACATAAAATACTATAAGTTAAATGCGTTATGCATTTAGTGGTATTGGTTTTTTATTTAAGTTTTTTATATAACACTACATACTTATACGAGGTCATTGAGGGCTCAACGTGTCACACGTTTTTTATTAAGATTATCTTTTGAAATTTAATTTTAAGTCCCCGTTTATATTTACAATTTATTATTCAATTTTTGACTTCAAAATCGAATACAAACCTTGACAATCCGGACATCGCTAATTCGGATTTTTCGGTAATCCAAGCATCATTCTTCATTCCATTTTGAAGTCTCTCTTCTCTTGCCGCAAAAGCAAACTATTTTCCTAGCTTAAGAGTTTTATTGTTATTTTCAAGACTTATAAAAACATGTCATTACTTTTTTATAAAATGTACACATGTTTTTGATTTTTTGTTCGTTTTTAATGTAATTCCTTTATTTAAATGATTAATATATTGCTATGTATTTTAAAAGCATGTTAATACATAAACAATATTCTCAATTTGTATTCGGTTACTCGAAGAATTAAATAATCCGGATCAGAGTCTGCAATCAATTATCCTGATTATCAAGGTTTTTCTTTATACAAATGGTGTACGAATAAGAAGCTTTTCATCAGCCAATTCAAATCTACACTAGAGCATCAATCTCAAAGGCCCTATCTTAAACGAAATAAACCTACCATTCTCCAATGAGGAGGTCTCTCCAGGTGTTTTGCTGGACACCCAGTACACGCATCCTCAGAAGGTTATCACGAGGTCAATAAGGGCATTCTTTAACTGTATAAAGCTGTTTGATAAGACTTGGGGTTTGAGTACCAGAATGACCGTCTGGAAGCGCAAACGAAAGCTAGAATCGTGTTGGCCAAACTGCATTGAACCATATCTGTTATCATCGCGAAAGCAATGAGAATTTGTTCGACTGATTAAAAGGAATGTTAGAAGGTGTGCGAGTCATATATAGAAATTATATGACATGACATCATCGATAATAGTTCTCTCTCTTAAGAAACTTTCAAATGATCAGGAAGAGTAGAGAGCCAACATTAGCACCTTCGAGTATACTGGTGTGTGCAAGCTGGAAAATTGTAACAATAAGCCCAGATTTAAAAATCGATTGCGATAGGTATCTACCCAATAATTTTGATTCTGAAAAGAAATCAATAATTTTGTTTCTGAAAAGAAATCAAAATTATAATATAATATTATAATATTATCTGAAAAGAAATCAAAATTATTGAGTAGATACCTATCGCAATCGATTTTTAACATTTGATTTATTTTCAGTAAGGACTGGTGCTTTGGAATTTCTCTCCTTTAAATTCGAAAACTCTGCATTATGCATCGTCAACCGTTTTTCGCTTACAAATTTTTTTAAAATAATCCTACAAAAAAAAAAAATAGATAAAACCATAATGTGGTAATTAATTCACTAAAAAATCGTAAAACTTGTAATAAAAATTTCAGAGCACAGCTTTAACGATACAGGACAAATGAAAAATTTGGTAATTTTTACCTGGAGTAAATGCAGATAAATCAACAACTTGATGATCTATTTTTATACGTGGACGTCTACAATTACAAAATCTGAATCCTAACTGATAACAGCTTACTGTAGGTACCTCCTTTAAAATGTTTATGACAGGTTTCACAGTTTTTTAGAAAATTCATTACCATCCTTTATCCAATGTTTTATTTTTTAGCAATTTTTCGATAAAAATATCTTTCCGAGTGGTAAACATTAATATTTCGCATTTCCGAAGAGCTGTAGTCAAAACTAACTTTAACTTTAATTTTATTTAGTTTTTATTAAAGTTTATTGCAACGGACGACTGTTCTTAATGAATACTGTAAGTTTTTCTACGAAAAAATAAAGTAAACATTTTATGCTTGACTGCAAATATGAAAGGTAAAGTACAAGTACGATTGATTTTTGCGTTTAATTTATCATTTAAAGTGTCTGCTATTTGTTTGAAAAGATTTTCATTTATTGTTTCTGTATCCGCAATTCATGGTCTTTTTTTAATTAAAAAGGATATGGTTCTATCCTGATGAATTAGAGTGTACATATGGTATGGCCTTTAAAACAATTTACCTTCAGGTAGATGTTTTTAAAATTTGGTTAATTTTTTTTATTAACATTTTAGTTGATCTACATTTAAATTATTATTATACAATATTATAAAATGGAGAAACATGTTTTTTGTGAATAACTACGGTTTTTAGTTTATTTTGTGGTAACTTGCAACAATAACAATCAGTTCACAGTCAAAATGTAATTAAAACAAATATTTAAA